>CM033117.1:13025777-13098381 GCA_019321725.1 Paulownia fortunei
GATTGAGCCAACTATACCTCCATGGGCATACTAAGCAATCTATGTCATAATGCAATAAGCATTCTGAGCAAATTCAGGACAGATGAGGCTTGTTATCAATTATAAACCTTTTAATCTTTTCTTTGTTGACGACAAGTTCTAATTGCATACTAGAAGTTTCTTCTTCTCCAATCTGACCAAGGTAGATCTCAAAGCTGGTTTCTGGCAATTGTGTATTAAACAAAAGACTACTACAAAACTATTTTCTGCCTCCCATATCATCATTACCAGTAGACGGTCAAGCCTTTTGGTCTTAAGATAACACATTCTCTTTTCCAAAAGACAATAGTTAAAAATTTTGAGCCTCTTTTCCCTAATGCCCTTGTTTACATAGACGACATCCTCATTTTTCTCTTAGGATATCACCTTGTAGATATATTGCAGAGATACGGGATAATGTTTTCTCAAAAAAAAAATAATACTGGCAAAAGCTAAATTGATTTCCTCAACATGCACATAAAAGATGGTTAATACTCTCTCCAGCCTCATATTGGGCAAAAGCTACTAAAATTTTCTGATGTCCAGTTGACAAATAAGAAATTCAACAATTGTTAGGTACCATCATTATATATCTGATTTCATGCATCGACTTGCTTCTATTATCGAACCATTACAAGATATACTAAAGATAAATCCCATTTTGTGGTCCTATGAACCAGACAAAAGCCATCCAGACTCTAAAGCCTAAAGAGTGGAACTTTAAAACCTTCTAAAATTCAATACCATTCCATATTTATAAAATCCTTTAGTCAAGAGGGGCATTGAGAAATTTTGGTTCCACTTTGTTAAGCCCGTCTGATTTATATAATTTAAATTAATATTATCTGATCAAAATAATAAGTGCAATTTATTATGTAGAGGGCATTTCTTTACCACCTCAACATCCCACAACAACTTGTTGCGCTTGGGACGGTGGAGAATGTCATGTGTGACAGAGTTTCTCTAGGGAGGAAGGCCACCATTGGGGCATAAAAAGTTACCCCAGAATGATCTAAGCCTAACCTGCATTCCATCCCTCAGGGGTTCCCATTCTGTTGCAAGATCACAATAATATGGCGATGTTTGGACAACATTTTTTTGTGACCCCTAGAAGAAATGGTACGCTTGAGGCTATCAGGTATGTGCCAAAAACTTGTCAGGCAGATGAAGTCTTTCCCTTCCACGAATTCTATTGTCCATAACGCCTTCTTTGCTGATCCTTTGTGTTCTTGGCTGATGCTTTTGTGGTCTTGGCTAATCATTTCCTCATCGTCTTCTGCTACCAGGTATTTGTCCTTGTGGCTTATGAGCCTGACTTATTTTGCGTTTTGGAAAAGTTCCATGTTTTTGTTTTTTTTTGGTATTGATTTCAATTAATCTTGCTAGAATGAGAATTGATGAGAAATGGAGAAAAGAACTGATCAATTGGTGATCCTGTTTTATTCCAATACAAGAAAAAATTGAATGAAACTATAAGATCTGATTATAAGGAAAGAAATGTAAAGAATGTTTTTGCACCTGAAAACAAGAAAGCAAGCAAAAGGAGCCGGAAGGTGGCTCCAAAGAGGAAAGAGGAAAAGAAGAAAAGCTACCTCACAAGCTACGTGATTGTAAAGATAAATGGCAATTTCCACGACTGAAGGGATATGTTGGCAAATGTTTTGTTATAAATAGGGGTTGCATTTGAGGAGAACAACCACGAGATAAATCAACCAAGAGCAAGTGTACACACCATTAAGGAGAATAATTTGTGAAAGATAAATTGTGACCGTTGTGGAAAATACTATTGGGATTTTTCTTAGAGCAATTTAAAGAGGTTAGGAAAGTGTTTTTAATAAATTTCAAGAATGATTTTACAAGAGATTTCTTTTCTTGAATTTGGGTATTAACTATAGTTTGTATCTTATACCAGTAACATTCTTTCACTGTAGATAAACAAAAACTCTCGTAAAATAAATAGATATGTTAAACCTCTATATGCATTATTTTATATTTTTTTAGATATTATTTTTTACATTAAACTTGTTGATGTGATTTGTGGACTCCTAATAAAATTAAATCTTAGTCCCCACTAATTTTCTTTCATTGTGTTTTCAATAAGTGGTATCAATGCCATTTGGTTGTGGCTAAAAATTGAAGTATAAATTATTTGGATGGACGTCTTGTCAATGGCAAATCACTTCAAATTGTAATTTGATTGAAAAGAAAATTTCACTCTTTGGCAAAAGTGAAGAATCTCTTAATTCAGTAGGGCTCAGTAGTAACATTAAATGGAAAGTAGGGGAACCCTACATACATGAAGGATAGACACAGTGAAGATTTAGAATTGTGCTATGTCAGTACGATTAGACTTTGTATTACTTATAATATTTTCATTAATGTACTAAAAGTCACATATGGCGAATGATTCTACTAAAAGGGAGAAATATGTATTGCATCATCTTTACCCTTAAAGGATTACTAGAAGTGGAGCATTCCAAAAGGCTTCTAAGATGCAGAATGGAGTTAGTGAAATCCTGCTAGAGGAGAGGATGAATTGAGATCATCCCTCTCAGTAGTCAACTAGTAATATTGATTGGGTTACACGTGTGTAATGACAAACTTGAATCATGTGGAAGTAGGACCTTATTGAGTTGGCATATGCAGTGTATTGATTGAAGACCAATGAAATTTGGATGCTTTGATTTGAAAATGAAGGTGTTTTGTGGTGAAAGTGGAGATTGTTAGATAATCCACCTCAAAACAACAAAGAAAGAAAAAGAGGTCGGAAGGTGGTTGTAAAGAAGAAAAGAAAAAGCAAAGTCCAAATGTTTGAAAAGAAGAAAAGTTGAATCGCAACCCCATAATCAAAGAGAGGTGTTGGAAAATGTTTTGCTATAAATATGGGTTGTATTTGAGGAGAACGACCACTTAAGAGAATAGAGAAACCAACCAAGGGCAAGTTTAGGCACCATTAGGAGATTAATTTGTAAGATACAAATCATAAGGGGTGTAAAAACACTTGTGAGATTTTTCTCTTAGGCCAATAAATGGCATTAGGAGAGTTTTTTTGTAACTTTTGAGAGTGATTATACAAGTGATTTCTTTTCTTGAGTTTGGATATTAAACTTAAGTATGTATCTTGTTACCACAAAATTCTCTCATAGTGGAATTCTCATGGACTCAAATTTACTGAACTATGTAAGTCTCTGTGTGTATTATTTTTATATTTTCATCAAATATTATTTTTGTTATTAAATTTGCTGATATGATTGCAGACTCCTAATAAATTAAATCTCAATTCCCATTAATTTGCTTTCATTACGTGTCGAACACAATTTTCAATAAATAGATATTTGCAGGTCCAAGAGGCTCAAATTATATTAAAGGCTGTGATCCGAACCTCGTTAAAATTACTAGTGTCAATTTTAAATTCTGCTGTGCATGTCGTTTTATGTTCTAATCTTTGTTCAAACACTAATTAGAACATAACGAATCTAGTAAACTATTTAATCAAATTAATTGAACCCGACAACAAATTCTAACAAGTGGTATAAGGAGCAGGCACTAGATATACTTAGTGAAGATCTTGGAATAATTTATTGTTGAATCTTTGCAGATATGAATTCCTATAAGAAGGAGGTTTAGTTTTGTGTCCACCATTACTTGAAGGTTCCAACTACTCATACTGGAAAGCTAGAATGAGAGCCTTCATAAAATCAGTTGATGAGAAGGCATGGAAATCTGTTGTCTCCGATTGGCAACATCCAGTTATGGAGAATGAAAAAAAGAAAGTTATTCTCAAGCCTGAAGATTTATGAACATCATTGGACAATGAACTTGCAAGCTGCAATTCCAAAGCTCTGAATGCTATTTTCAGTGCTGTTGACTCAAACCAATTTTGATTAATTGCAACTTGTGAAACTGCCAATAAAGCATAGGACATAATTCAAGTATCTTATAAAGGTACTGCATCCGTCAGACTCTCTAAGCTACAAATGTTAGCTTCCAGATTTGAAGACCTCGGGATGGAGGATAACGAAACCATTGCTGACTTTAACGCCAAACTTTGTGACATTGGAAATGAGTGTCATGCCTTAGGTGAAAAGTATGATGACACAAAGTTGGTAAGGAAGACACTAAGATCCCTGATAGGTTTGCTCACAAAGTTATTGCCATCGAGGAGGCCAAAGATGTGACCATTATGCATCTTGATGAACTTATGGGTTCACTACAGACATTCGAGATGAATTTGAAACAAAAAAAAGGCAGAAAGACAAGGGAATTACGCTACAAGCTAAAGCTCATGAAATCGAGGATGATGCTCAAACTGATGATCATGACATGACTGATCTAGTGGTTCTTCTTACACAAAACTTTCAAAAGTTTTTGAAATCCCAAAAATCTAAAGGAGGTAAGAATTCTGATACTCCTAGATATAAAAGTGCTTCTAATTTTTCTTTATTTTCTAATGACTAGAAAGATAAATGGATCCAATGTAGAGAGTGTGAAGGGTATGTACAAATTCAATCAGAATGTGCAAACACTCTCAAGAAGAAGAAGGGAAGGTCACTAAACATAACTTGGAGTGATGCTGATTCAGATGACAATCAGGAAGAACATGATGATGCTGTGAGCAACCGCGTTGCTTTATCTACCAAACAAGATACAATTGTCTAGTCTGGAAAATGTTATGTCACAAGTTATGTTCAAACACCAGTTGGAACATCACGTATTTCATAAGCCAGTACTGATTCTATTTCAAAAGGTAAAGAAAAAATTGTTCAAAGTTTTTCTACTGATGAGCTTTTTCACTGCAGTAGTGATGAAGAAGAGCCAAGTGATGAGGACATTCGAACAATGTGTAGACTGATGTATAAAAAATGGCTTGAATTCTGTAAGACAAACAAGTCATTAGATGAATAGATTGTTGAGCTCACATGTTAGACAATTGAGTTACAACACGAATTGAACCAATTCAAGCTTTAGATTGTTGAAAAAGATATGTTGCTCAAGAGCACTACTGCTGAGCTAGAAATGGCTAAAGCCTCTTTATCTAAAATAAATACTGGTAAAGCCAAACTTGATGAGATTCTCTCTATTGGACAAGTTGGAGAAAATCGTCAAGGTATAGGCTATATTGGTGAGTATTCAAACACAAAGATGGATCCTAAATCGAAGATTGAATTTGTGAAAGTACTGTAGCAAAACCATCCATCTTTGATTCTGGTAAGAAAAAGGTTTTTCAAAAACCTCGACCAAGAAGGTATGTACCAATCTGTCATTACTGTTATATTCCTAGTCATATATGTTCTAAGTGTTTCAAATTGAAAAATGACTTGTGGAATGGAAAGCATGTTAAAACATCGTTCTCTAGATAGTTTGAATGTGGGCCAAAATCTACTTCTAAACACACACCAAAGATTAAGATCCAATTAAAAGATGATTTTCCATGCAGAATTTGGATTAGGAAATCTAATCTTAGGTGTAATGTTGTAAATATATCCTTGAAAGCATCTACTTGTGAATCTTGGTACTTTGATAGTGTTTTTCCTAGGCACGTGACTAGTAACAAAAGTAACTTATCAAACGTTCAAAGTGTGGAGAAACGTCGTGTGATTTTTGGGGATGGAGTTTCTGGTCAGACTCTTAGTAAGGGTACACTTGATGTTAAAGGTTTATCTAGACTAAAGAATATGCTTTTGATTGATGGCCTTAATATAAACTTAATTAGTATTAATTAATTATGTGATCAAAATCTGTTTGTTCATTTTACAAAAAATTATGTCAGGTTTTTGATAATACTAACTGTTGTGTTATGATAGGTAAAATGTCAGCAAACAATTGTTACTTGCTAAAACATCAGATGTCCTATTTGAATGTCACATATGACGAGACTGAGATTTGGCACCAGAAACTTGGGCACTTAAATTTTAAAAGCTTATCTAAACTTGTGAATACAGGTATAGTTATGAGAGTGCCAAAATTGAGTAAGAAAAAGGATGGTGTCTATGGTCCGAGTCAACTAGGAAAACAAAAATGCGTGTCCCATCCCATGTTCCAACATGTAGGTACATCATGGATTCTGGAACTCCTACACATGGATTTGATAGGTCCTATGCAGGTTGAAAGTCTCGATGGTAAGAAATACGTGTTTGTTTGTGTAGATAATTTCTCTAGGTATACTTAGGTTGACTTTTTGAGAGAGAAATCTGACACTTTTTCATTTTAAGAAACTCTGTGCAAGATTAAAAATTGAGAAAAATAGTAAAATTAGTCAAATTGATAGGATTAGAAGTGACCATGGAAAGGAATTTGAAAAACTATTTTTGTTGATTATTGTGATAAAAATGGTATAACTCATGAGTTTTCAGCCCCTAAGACACCTCAACAGAATGGTGTGGTTGAGAGGAAGAATAAGACTTTGCAAAAAATGGCTCGAGTCATGCTCAACTCTAAGAAATTGACTCGAAAGTTGTGGGTTGAAGCTATTAGCATTGCTTGTTACATATAAACAAAGTTCACTTAAGATATGGTTCTGGTAAGACTCCTTATGAAATCTGGAAAGGTAAGAAACCTAATCTCAAATATTTTCATGTGTTTGGTGCTAAGTGCTTTATACTTAATGATTGTGAATATTTGGAAAGTTTGATGCAAAGAGTTATGAGGGATTTTTTATCAGATATTCCACTAACAGTAGATCCTATCGTATGTTTAACATGAGGACTCAAGCTATTATGGATGACTTTTCTGATTTTTATAGAATTTTTCTTGAAAAAGAAAATCGACAGGCTGACTGAGGATGTAGATAGTCCATTGGAATCTTCAAAGTCAGAAGAACAGAATGCTCATTCTGATGTTCCATCTGTTGTTCTCGATCATGTCATAACATCGAATAGAACAGACAATTCTAATGAGACAGATCCACCTAGAAGGGATCCACCTGCTAGAATTCAAAAAGATCATCCTTTAGATCAAGTAATTGGAACTTTTACTGATAAGATGATGAAAGGCAAGGCAAAAGCGTAAGCTCAACTATAGAGACATGGTGAGGTATGTTTGCTACACTTACTCTATTGAACTAAAAAATGTCAATGAAGCTTTGAAAGATAAATTTTGGGTCAATGCTATGCAAGATGAATTACATCAATTTATTAGGAATAATGTATGGACTGTGGTTCCTAAACCTAAAAACTTTAATATAATAGGTACCAAATGGATCTTTTAAGAACAAAACTGATGAGTTTGGGAATATTACAAGAAATAAAGCTAGATTGGTTGCTCAAGGTTACACATAAATTGAGGGAATTGATTTGATGAAACCTTTGCCCCCATAGCTAGGTTAGGAGTCTGTTAGGTTACTTTTAGCTATAACATGCTTGATGAATTTCAAACTCTATCAAATGGATGTCAAAAAAGTGCCTTTTTAAATAGGTTTTTGAATGAAGAGGTCTATGTAGAACAACCTAAAGGTTTTGAGGATCTGCATCATTCTAATTATGTCTATAAATTGAAAAAGGCTTTGTATGGGCTGAAATAAGCTCCTAGAGCTTGGTATGAGTGTTTGACACAACTTTCTGGTCAATAAGGGCTACAAGAGAGGGGGAGATAATAAAACCTTGTTCATTAGATGTTCAAACACCAGTTTGATCATCGCATAGATTTATATGGATGACATAGTTTTTTGGGTCAATCTCTAAGCACAATCTTGATGAGTTTGTTAAACAAATGTTTGAAGAATTTGAGATGAGTATGGTTGGAGAGTTAAATTATTTTTTAGGTTTACAAAACAAGCAACTTGATGATGGGATTTTAATTTCTCAAAGTAAATATGCTCGAAACCTTGTGAAGAAATTTAGAATGGAGAACACCAAACACATTAGAACTCCTATGGTCACCAATGACAAATTGTCCAAAGATGATGTTGGAACATCTGTTGGAACATCACTGTACAAAAGCATGATTGGAAGTCTTTTGTATCTTACTACTTCTAGACCTCATATTTGCTTTAGTGTAGGTGTTTGTGCCAAGTATCAATCTGATCCCAAGGAATCACATCTGAAAGTAATCAAATGGATCATTAGATATGTGAATGGTACATCTGACTATAGCATACGGTATTCCAATGATGCTAATTCAAATTTTGCAGGCTACTGTGATGCTGACTGGGATGGTGACGTGGATGATAGGAAAAGCACATCAAGTAGTTGTTTCTTTCTCTGTAATAATCTATATCTTTGTTTAGTAAGAAACAAAACTGTGTTTTCCTATCTACTACTGATCTGAGTACATTGCATGTAGAAATTGTTGTTCACAACTCCTATGGATGAAGCAAATGCTTGCTGAATATGGAATTGTGCAAACCTCAGTGAATGTGTTTTGTGATAACTAAGTGCTATAAAAATTTCTAAAAATCCAGTTCAACACTAGAGGATAAAATACATCAACATACGTCATCACTTTATTAGAGAGTTAGTAGAAAGTAGAGTCATGATAATAGATCATGTAACAACTGAAAATCAACTGGCTGACATTTTTACAAGGCTATTGATGTACAGAGATTCATTGCATTAAGAAAGTCCTTGGGTATTTGCATTCTGTAATGTCATGTCCAGTCTTGTTGGAACACTGTATTACACACTGTCACATGTAGATTGTGTTCCAGCACTCTGTTAGGACATAGCTATTAGGACTTGATTTTTATTTGGTAATTCATGTATCTCATGCTAGGACTTGCATTAGGCATATTACATTGAATGTCTAGTATGATCAGATTTTGATATTTCTAAATTCTGAAATTTCAATTTTGAATGACAGCTTTAACTATTTTGACCTTGAACTTAAGTAGACTTCAAAAAATTCCATAATTAATTATGCTAGAATTTGGAAAAACTAAGAACTTGGAGGCCTTTGACAGAAAAAGCTACCTATTCTTAGGAGTGAAAGCCACTTGTAAGTAATCCGGGACTAGGTATCACCAATATCTAGACGACGATCTACCATGAGAAATGGCTACCCTAAGTCTTAGAGTGAAAGCTACTGACTAGCTAAATCCTTGTTTTTTAGTGCATGTTAAAACAATATGTTGAACATAAAAAAATAAAAAAAAAGATGATGGTTCATAAATTTAGTTCTTCATTGATCAATTTTTTTGTGATTAAAAAAAATATGGAATGAAAATTTGAAAGAATTATGAGTTTATTATCAAATTGGATCAAATGTTGAATTTCTTAATTGATGTTTGGAATTATGAGATTTGAAATCTAAATAGTGCCATATTTATCTTTAGCACTTTTTGATTTGTGATTTGCATATGATGGAATACATAATAGGCATATCTTTTTAGAATTTTATTTTTGATTTTCTCGTGCATCAATAATTGGATAAATATGAAAGTATTTGATTATTAAGTTGATACAAATCTGATTTATCTATATCCCTGTTTCTTAGACTCCTAGTGTAAGTGAAAAACTTATGTTTGGTGGAGGAAGATTACTCCAAAAGTTGAGGA
This sequence comes from Paulownia fortunei, assembly GCA_019321725.1. Lineage (NCBI taxonomy): Eukaryota > Viridiplantae > Streptophyta > Magnoliopsida > Lamiales > Paulowniaceae > Paulownia > Paulownia fortunei. The sequence goes on from CM033117.1 coordinate 13,035,286, forward strand.
CCGGATTTGAAACAAATTTTTGCACTTAAGGACACTTTCACTTTGGCGGGAAATATTTACCTTGGATATAAATAGGGCTTTTAACTATATTGTTGCTTCCATCACCAGAAAACCTTAGTGTTATAGTCGTAAAAAATTCCTCAGCCATTTTCACTTCTCTATTCTGCTTTCTCTCTTGTTCGTGTATGTTCTACATGGTAGGAGACTCAAGATAAAACAATAGCCTAATTGCAATAGAAATTGTGTATAGAGAAAAGAAAATAGAGAGGTGAGTCGTCTGATGCTCGAGCCAAAAGAGAAATCATCTAGTGCTTCCGCTGGCACAAAAAATTCCTATGGAGCTAGAGGTTGATGTTGTACCCTTAGCTATTGAATATCCACCACTTGAAATCACCTCTGAACCTCACAAAGACACACTGATTATTAAAGAAGAAAAGTAACTGAACCTGTTCAAAGGAGCTCTTCGTTTCATACTCTAGCAACATATTTGTCATAGTGTTGAAGTTGCTGAAACATTGAGGGAATTTCACCAAGGGCAGGGATTGATCCTATTGGAGAGAAAGCTCATCCTGTTCCCGACTCTGTACCTTAACCACTACTAGTTTATCCATATCCTCTGATTTTGTGGAATTCACAGTGTAGCAAGGTAGCACTGGTGGTGTTCCTATTTAAAGCCCTATTCGAACACGAGGCTGAACAACATAAATTCTAGAAGAATTCAAACCTCAAGGTAACATTCATTTTTCTATTTTTGATAATTCTTCTGAGGAATCTGCTCAAGGGATGCTATGGATGTTGAAGGTACAAAATTGAGGTTAGTAAAGCTGTGTCCCACAAATTTTATTCAGATTATGTAAAGAAAATGTGGGAATGTGTTTCTCAAAGAAAATTGTGGTCTGAGAGGTCAATTAGGTTGAGTGATTTTGAGGATTGTAGGTTAGACTCCATTGTGATTGATAGGCAATTGATTGGCTCTATGACAGACATTAAGCCTTATGTTCCTCAGGTTGTTAAGGAATTTTATTGCAATATGCATTATGATATTATCAAGGCTAATTCTGGTAGATTTGGTCATGTGCATGTTAGAGGTAAGGTTTATTTCATTTCAGCTCAGATGATCAATGACTATTTGGGTACCCCTCAGGTTGAATTTACTGAGTTACCCACTGATTTTGATATGATCATTAGGGAGTTAACTGGAGGTAGTTTGAGTGTTTGGCCTAGACATTCTTCTACTTTTCCTGCTTCCAAATTGACTCTTAAATATGCCATTTTTCACAAGGCAGCAGTGACTAATTGGACTCCCACAGCCAATCACACAGTGCTTGTTAAGGATCAGGCTATACTATTTTATTGTATTGGGACGGGGTATCTTTATGACCTAGGTAGGCACATCATGAGAACATTGCTAAGCATGCTGAAGTGAAGACTACTACTGGTCATTTACCATTCTCTTCCTTGATTTACAATGTGTTGGTGTCTCAAGGTTTTAAGAAGCTTAGGAAGGAACAACTGGAATATCCTAGAGTTGATTACTCTGTTTCTACTAGGCTTGACAAGTTTAAGGGATATTTAGATGACTTAGCTAATCCCGTTCCATCTTCTGTTGGAATACGGCCTAGAACATCTGTTGCTCTATCTGATGATCTTTTAGGCTATCAAGAGAGATAGTTACTTGCAGCAAGGCAACAAATTACAGAAGGGCAGACTAAGGAGAAAAAAGTTCTACATCTTATTGCCCAACTCCAAGGTTCTACTTCCCAAGTTGTTGCTGCTACTGAACCACTTTCCTTGGATAGTTCTGGCTCTGCTACTCAGGCATCTAGTCATTCGGCATTTTTGGCTAAAATGGGAAAGTCAGTTGCAGGGGCTGCAAAAGTTGATGGGACTTCTGGTGCAGGGGGAGTTGATGCAGGGGGAGTTCATGTTGAACCTGGAGTTGTAGCTACTGCAGAGATTAGAGGAGAAGCACTAGATACTAAAGCTGATAAGAAAGCTTGAATAAAGCATTGATTTTGGTTTTGATTGATGTGATTATGTGATTAAAACTGTTTTTGATGTTTTGAAGTTTTAATGTTTTGATTAATAGGTCAGGGGAGCATTTTGAACGTAGATAGACTTTTTAATTGCCCCTGAACATTGATTTATCTGCCTTAGTATGTTATTCACTGTCATGTTCAGTTTTATATTCGAACACAGGTTTTGGACTAAATTGCTTATATGATATTTCTTGATGTAACATGCATACTTGAACCTGTTTTCAGACATTAAGGTAAAATTGTTGATTTTGACAAAAAATGCCAAAGGGGTAGATTGTTAAGTCCATGTGACTTAAGTAAGTTAATTGGCATTATTTGATCAAAATGGTAAGTGCATATATATAAGTCTTCTAATTAAGATAGGTTAGGTTTTACATGTTTAATAAAGAGTTTTATGTTAAATAACTCTGCTTATTTGTTTTCTTATAGAAATCAAACTCTTTTACTTTCCATATTGGAATGATTTATTAAATACAAGCTTGTAGTATTTATGAAAATAAATCTACAAGATGTCTTCCAATAATTCTATGTCCAATTGGAAAGGAAGTTGAGTTATTATAGACTTACCTTATGAAGAGGAGACTTAACATATTTTCTACCATTCCAAGAAGCCGTATATCATTATTTAGAGAAGGAAATTAATAGATTCAAATTTATACACGGTAGTTAATGGTAGAATTATGGAAGGAAAGTCTTTATAATAGGCTAGGAATCTTTCCTTGTTTTTGTTTAGGAATCAACTAGAGTGTTTTGTGTATTTAACATAAACACACATTAGTTTAAATTGCTGATTTTAGAGAAGAAATCCAGAGGCAATAAGCAGTCGATTCCCTCTCCAGTGCACATAAAAGATTGTGATTGAAATTCGAGTTTCAAGCCAGCAATGGATATTTAAGTCTGTTCCAAACTATATCGGAACAACACATTGAACATCCTTCGGAAGAATGATGTGAGTTCTCAGGAGAGAATGCTTTGCCGTTTTGATGGGAGGTCAATATTGAAGGGAGTTCAATGAGCCAGATTCAAGTCGAGAAGATCTTATAAACAAATCTATCGTGAAAATACAAGAGCGGCGTCAAAACAAAGAGGGAGTCTTTGGTTTTGTGTTATAAGTCCTATTATTGTATTGTGTTAACATTAGTGATAGTGGATTGTTTTATCTTTAGGCTGGCCTCGAGAAGTAGGATATTGAGATTCGAACCTCGTTAAAATTACTGGTGTCAATTTTAAATTCTGTTGTGCATGTCGTTTTATGTTCTAATCTTTGTTCAAATACTAATTGGAATATAACCAATCTAGTAAACTGTTTAATTGAATTAATTGAACCCGACAACAAACTAACAGAATCTTTTTCTTTTCTTCGCCCTCTATGGTTTTACCACGAGACATTTGATGGTAGTTTCTTCTGGAGAATCTCTGTTTTACTTCTGGGCAATGGCATCATCCATCATTTTTGCATTAGATGGTAGGATCTTTGCATCCACAAGCTTTATTGATTTTCTTGCCTGTTTTGTAGAATTCTTGGAAAAATGTCCAGTTATTACAAAGCTATTTCATGGACTTTGAGAATATACTGAGATATCTCTCTACGGGAGGTTTCAGCAAGCGTTCATCCTCGCATCTCAAGAAGTCTTAGTGCTTCTTGTTCCAAACATTCAGGAACTGAGCTTGCTTTATATTGGGGTTATCCATAGCACTAAAGAATATCTCTTGGTAATATTTCAGAAATGTCTTTCAAGATCATTCATTTGGAATGAGCAACACTTCATCTTGAAGAATTCTTCTTGGGCCGCATCCACATGATGATCAATGCTTCCAAGAAACTCATTATATATATGATACATAGAAGCATCAATGGTTGTTGAGTTTCGTTATTGGATTTGCCTTTACTTATGGAGGTTATACCACCATTCCTTGAGGACACCAGTCATTCTTGCTGTAATATTGGCAATGACCATAACCACCATCATATTTGGTCTTTGTAATTAAGTAATGCACTCGGAGGTCATTTCATGAATTCGATTAAGCCATGGTGAGGGTGGAATATCATCAAGAGAGAATCAGAGTCTATTACTGGGGATTGGAGGAGGTGGATGATGGACTCTTCATCTTCGTCATTGTCCTCAACAATATGTTCTGTCTGTTCAGTTTGTTGTTGATTCAAGAGTAGAATTGGAAGATCTTATGTGAAATCCTCACAATCGTCTTCTTACCAAGGCCGCCATTCTTGAATTCCGGTCAAGTGGTTGGAAAGACTCATGTTCTTGATCCTTTGGAAATAGTTTTTCAGAAAAATAGCCAAGGGATTTGGATTTGTAAGATGTATCATAAGCTGTGTGCTATGAGGATCATAGGATTCCTTAGATGGATCCGAGGTTTGTGGATCAGATATTTTGGGTGCCTTTGTCTTTCAAACGAATTCTTTAGGGGAAAAGAAAGAGGAGGAGTCGCTAAGCATTTGTTTGAAATTTTCAAGATTCTGATGTGGCTGCGGAGTTGGTGGCAAAGCTGTAAGACATGGATAATCTTTATTAGAAGTCCAGGAAGACTCAGGTTATTCTAAAACGAGCATCTCATTCTAGAGACCTCAAGTGTGTTCAGAGAGCGTTGATTCTTGCTCTTGTGCTTTGAATGACTCTGAGTGTTGGTTGTAGTAAGAGTTGATTCGCCTTTCCTAATAGTGTAATCAATGTCCATGCACCCTAAATAAATAAGAATTCACTCCCTCCATACCTTACAACTGTCCCATTTCAATTTGGGAATACCACACTTAATATCATAGAAATTCACAGGTTGCATGGCTGCATAAAAATTAAACGTACCTACTTTACATAAATTTGAGACACATATCATGTTTAGCCATTATAAATCATGCTCCAAAAATTAGGAGTCTAGCGACATAAAACTTGCCTGTGGCTAAAGTTCTAGATCAATTTGATTCATTTATCTTTATGATTAAACTATTAAATTATGTTCCTTTTCTTAATCTCTGTGGATAAATGAAGAAATATAATTTGATATTATATGCCAATTAATCATACAAATATTATATAAATTCCTATAGGATAGAATTTATTATATCAAATATATATGGACAAACCATGATAATAGCATTAAACGTCTAGTGATCCATATAATTTTGAAATAATTAGAGATTAGCCATAACATCTTTAATTATGCAAAATTGTATATTAAGTGATCTTTAATTTTGCATCACCCTTCTTAGGGTGCTACGCAGCCGTGCCTTTAAGAATACAACTGAATAAGAATGAATAGTCTATGGACCCAACCGTATGCACTGTGTATAGACTCTTATTATCCAAGAGTCAATCAAATTTAATCCCTCATATTATGGAAATTATGGGCTGTTATAGAAAACAATGCAATTAATATAATGGAATTATGAGCCATTAATATTGTTATTGATTTATTCTAAAATTGGCTCGCATTAATTAGGAAGAAAGTCAACAATCTTGTGTTGTATCTTGGATTCTTACAATATATATAATTAATTCAAGTGAATATTTATAAAATATTATATATATATAGTGTATATGTATTGAATGGAATATAAAATACAATACACAATTTGAATAAAAAATTCAAAATATATTATTGCAGTATACACATGTATCCTAGGTTGCACACCACGAGTAAATTAAATTTGCACCTGCACTATTATTATTTGGCAAGTTGTTGGATGTGAAATCAGTGATGCAAACTCCCCTTTTTTTTCCCTAGCACTTCATCTTTATGATGGACTTTGATGGGAACAAATTTTAAAAATATCTTTGCTTATCTAATTCTCTCTGCTGTCCATTCAGCTAACATGTAAAAAGATATCGAATTTGTTCTTTCCTTCCCAAGGAAAGGTAAAATTGTTTAAAAAGTTCAACCAGATTTTATTTTCTTCACCAGAATTCATAATCCACATATCTAAACAGTTAGCGATTTTCCTGCTCCCCTTTATTTGAAGTCTCTATCCTATATACAAACTGAATTAAAAGCAGATAGGATTCAGATATCATGGGCAGCAGGCATCTACTTTTAAAGAGCATCGTATGCCCTAATGAGTCAATTGATCCCATTTATTCTACCTCTTAACCCATTAAGCTTCTTTTACCCTATTGATCCAACCTGTCCCCAACCATTATCTTGTTTAATGTCCTAACATGCAGTGCCTTTCCTCCCTGACTGATGGAAAGTCAACTTCACATATATTGTTGTTTCTGACTTGAGTTTCTTTATGGCCCAAAATTTGTAAGGGTGAAGTAGATTTTACTAGAAGAAAAAGAGGCCATATATATGCTTTGTAGCAGCTTTTGTCACCAACTTGTAAGCATTTGTGTAAGCTGCTTGGTTCTAAAGCTACTTAGGTGCTGCGTAAGCTGCTTATAAGTTATTAATTTCTATAAATAGATGCATTTCAATTCATTTCCGATGTGTAGAGAGAGAATCAATTGTGGGACAGAACAATTGATAGAGATTTTGAGAGATTAGCAATTGAGAGGTGAAAACACTTGATAGATAATTCTTGTGAGTGAATAAAGAAGTTATTTTTTGGAGTGTTGGGATTAATTAGAGAATATTTTCTCTAATTGTTGTAACTCTCGATTGTTATTTCTAATATAATGGAATAACTACTTTTCCCGTGGACATAGGCTTGTTATAATCATGTAAATACTTATGTAATTATTTTTCCATCTATTTTTCTCATCCACTTGTTTGCGTGATTTGTGAACTCCCATAAATTAAATGTTGTAATGCACTTATTGGAGAATATGCACTTCAAGTACCAGTCCACTGTTTTGGCTCTCCTTCCCAGGCTGGATCATCTGCACAAAAAGCCGGCGTGACTCGGCGTAAGAACTCCGACGCTCAAGTCAGTGGTAATTCTATAGGATAAGATGAAAAGCAGACAGATACGTGTATTTTAGATATATGAAAAGTATAACCCGTGATATGATATGTATTTTCTTATTTATAGATATTCAACAAGGGCAAAAAAGATATTTCAAACCTCAATTTGTTATAAAATATTATTGTGCGCATGTCCACGCTTTTAGATTTACCTTAAAAAGATTCCCTGCCATTTTCTAATCGTAACCATTTCATCCTAATTTTTCTCGTGAACCTGCCCGACCTAGAGGTCGGTAAGCTTCCCCATACTAGATACAAATTGCTTAACAGGTCGTGCTACTCTCTTGGCCCATGTCCTAAGCTAACCTGTTTACCCAACTTTCTTACCATAGATGAGAATTTTCTATCATCCTGACCTGACCTACTTCTAGATAACTCATTCTCCTTGTCCCGAGCTATTCCAACTCTGACCTAAGTTGCACCAGCTTTTTCCTTATGATTTGAGCAACATAGGTCCGTACCGACTTATACCATATCAGCTAGTCCCCCTACTCTGCCTGACCTGTAACCTCTGCAGGACAGATAGAGTACAAAAATATCTTGATTATTAGGGTTGACATGGCCTCTTTACAAATTCCAACCTTTGTGGTTTCGCGCCCATTACTAAGACTTTAATGCATTAGTCTTTTCAACTGACTATTCTCATCCAACCCTACATGTGTCCCTATCTTGTCATCCACGGCTATGGCTTTCCCTGCCTGTTCCTCTTCTATTTCTTCCCCTTCTTCTTTTTTATAATTTTTACTCTCCGGTGATCCTCCTCTGGTATTCTACCAGCAACTCTTTTCTTTTCCCTCTTCAACAAGCCAAGTAAGCGGGCCTTTTTTCATGCTAAAACTGCTACACCAGGCCTTTTCTATTTTACTGGGACTGGCTAAATTACTGGAGGGGAAAACCAGCTCCCTTTAGGGTTGGAAAAAGAAATATATTTATATTTCCTCACCTAACCCTTGGAATTCCCTGCCAATTAGATCATAGACTTACCTCATCAAGGTCGCACGCCCAAGCTGTTCTTGGTCGCCTAAGCATTAGCTCGCTGATTAAACCACAATCTCTACCATGTAGGGTTATTAGTTGATTGTTGGCCTTTACTCTATCATGTCCAACTAAGCCCAAAAGCTATTCAACTTTCTCAGCTTATATGTACCTTATTGTTCAAGTAATTGTTATGATTTATCATTTGCCATATACTAAATATATAATATTTTTTTTTTATATATCAGCTGATGGAGTCTCGTATAATAGCAACTTACCAAGCTCGAAATGCCACAAGAGGATCAGGCCAGCCTGAAGGCCAGGCCCGAGTCCCCTTGACTAGCGCACCTCTGGATCAGCAATACATGCCAGCGACCCAAACTACTTGCTCAGCTCCTCAGCCACCCCCATCTACTTCTCTACCTCTTGCTACAGCTACTGCCCCCATTTTCTCCCGAAGTCGAGGAAAACGCTCAGCCTCTACTAGTGGTGGTAGCTCTGGTCCCTCTCAACGTTCTCGTCTCAATGCCCCTGCTTTCTTAAATGCCTCATTCTTTACTAGCAGCTCGGTACTTAAGACTCCCGATGGAAAATTTTACCCTAAAAATTTTCCTAACCTCCATCTTTCTCTAGGCCATATTGTATCTGAGCTCTTTAATGGCCGATCTGTGGTCTGGATTGTCTTCTTTGGAGGAGGATGAGCTCAGGCAACAGTTGGAGGACATGTAGCAACAATTACAGTGCTTTCAAGCTCGCACCGACAAGTTGGAAGTAGATCTTGAGATAACTTTGGGTAAACACGCTTCCCTGGAGATAAAACTAACTAATGCGGAACAAGATAGAAACACCATGGAGAATCAAAATGTTGAAGGCCATTGAAGAGGCTTCTATCTCCCAAATTGAAGGTCATGCTGCTGGAGTGCTTGCGGATTGAGTCGAATGGGCCCAAGAGAAGGCCAAATTCCTACAATCTCCAGAATTTCTTGATCACTTGACCTCTATGGCCTTGATCTATTTGATTTATGGTTTCACACATTGCCATAGTTAGGTCAAGGAGCTCGAGTATATTGGTTTAGATCCAAACCTGGACCGTGCAGTCGAAAGTGTTTCTTCCCTTGACAATAGGTCTACTTTTATAGCTGACGTAGTCGGTCCTTCCCAACCATTAGCTGTTGTCCTTCCAGATCTTCCCAATGAGCCTACTATTAATGTTGAGGATGACAGTTCTTCCTATTCGGGGAATCCAGATGATGAGGGTGCTGTCTTTGAACCCCTCAATGTATCTGATTATAGGATAGAATAGGCTATGTACATCTTTGCAATAATTTTTTCTATAATAATATCATTTTATCTTCATTGCTTTTGAGTTTTGATTCTTTTTTTCAGCATCTGCAACTTCCATAGTAATTTTTTAATAGCAATTATAAAACATGCATCTCACTCAAGTTTCATAATCGAGCTACATGTGCCTTACCAAAGGTATTCTTGCTTTCTAATGTTTAAAAAAGATAATCCAACTCAGCTGGTCTTGCTTTTAGATTTTTTCTTAACCCATTTTTCAAGGAGGTCGGTCTATGCGAGCCCTCACAAGGAACCCAAATACGTCTAGTTCAACTAGCCTTGTCTTGAGATTTTTTCTTGAATCATTCCCCAAGAAGAACGGTTTCTGCGAACCCTTACAAGGAACCTAGGTAGGTCCAGTTCAACTGGCCTTGCCTTAGGATTTTTTGCTTGAATCATTCCCCAAGGAGGTCAGTCTCTGTGAACCCTCACAAGGAACCCAAGTAGGTCTAGTTCAATTGGCCTTACCTTAGGATTTTTTTATTTGAATCATTCCCTAAGGAGGTCGGTCTTTGTGAACCCTCACAAGAAGCCTACATAAGTCTAGTTCAACTTACCTTGTCTTAGGATTTTTTGCTTGAATCAATTCACAATAGGCACGATAAATTCATTTCATTTCTTTCCTCAAGAAAAAAAAATCAAGATTACACATATAATTTCTTCAAATGGAAAACATTCCATAGTTTAGGTACTTTTTTTTCCTTTATCATCTTCTAGCTCATAGGCACCTCTAGCTATTACCCGAGTTACTTTGTAAGGCCTTCCCAATTTGCCTCTAACTTACCCATTTGCTTTAAAGCATCTACTGTCGTAGAACCTAATCCTCGAACTAAAAATTCCTTATTTTGACCTTTCGGGAGTATCCAGCTCGAATCCTACTTTTGTATACGTCCATTCAAAGTTACGCCCTCTCTCTTTTTTCATCAATCCAGTCTAATACTTCCCTCATGAGTTTGTTATTGTCTTTCTCATCATAGGTCTGGATCCGATAGGTTTCTATCTCGATCTCAATGGGTATAATAACCTTGACTTTGCAGACCAAACTAAAGGGAGTTTCTCCTGTTCCAGTCCTCGGTGTTGTACGATATGCCTATAAAACTGAATCTAGCTCATCTACCCAACCGCCTCCAAATCTGTCTAGCTTGGTTTTAATCCCTTGCAAAATTGTTTGATTAGTTACTTCAACTTGCCTATTGGCCTAGGGATGGGCCACTGAAGTGAAGTGTTGCTTGATTTTCATCTCAGTGCACTGGCTCTGGACCTTTTTCCCCTAGAATTGAGTTCCATTATCTGATATCAGATCACGAAGAACCCCATATCTACATACTATGTTTCCCCATAGAAATTTTATGACCTGCAATTCTGTAATCTTAGCTACAGGCTCAGCTTCTACCCATTTATTGAAATAATCTACTGGCACTATTAAGAATTTCCTTTGCCCTATCGCTAGGGGAAATGGTCCAATAATATCAATTTCCTATTTGGATAAAGGACAAGGCGAGCTCATGACCTTAAGCTCCTCTGCTGGTTTATGTATCAACGGGGCATGCTTTTGGCATTTTTCACATGTTCTAACCAAATGCTCCGCATCTTCTTTTAACGAAGGCTAGAAATACCCAACTCTTGCTATCTTACAAGCTAGCGCACGACCTCTACCATGGCTTCCACATCCTCTCTCATGAATTTCTCATAATATATAGGCTCCTTCCTCTTGTGATAAACATCTCAAGTATGGTGCAGAGAAAGCTCGTTTATACAATAAACCATCAATTAGGCAAAATCTAGCAGCTTATGCATATAATCGATTTGCTTCTCTTTTATTTTGTGGCAGTTTTCCCTCTTATAGATATTCTAATATACTTGGCCTCCAATCCTTTTTTTCTTCCACTGTGGCTACTTTCACCCCTATACTATGCTGATAGGCTATTAACAATATAATTTTTTTGGTCTTGCAATCGATCATAGAACTTGTGATTTTGGAAAGATAATCAGCTTTGGAATTCTCGGCTTGCGGTATATGACTTAGCTCAATCTTTGCAAATTGTTGTTTCAACTAAGATACCTGTTTCACATAGTTTCTCATTCTTTCTTCTTTGACCATAAATTCTCCTTCAACCTACTGCATGACCAACCTTGAATAAAAATAGACATTTAGGTGTCTAACTCCGAGCTCTAGAGCCATATTCAATCCCCTCACCAATGCCTCATATTCAGCTTCATTATTTGATGTTTTGAACTCAAACCTTACAAAAAATTCCAGCTCTTCCCCTTCTAGGCTAGTTAGCACAATATCTGCCCCACAACCTGATATGGTAACTGAGCCATCCATATACAGCAACCATGCCTTAAGATTCTCATCAGTAGGTATCATTTTCTACAGAAAATTTGCCAAGGCTTACACCTTGATAGCTATTCTCGACTGGGAATCTATGTTATATTCACTCATCTCTATCGCCTATTTAACCATCCAACTTGAAGTTTTCAATTTATTTAGTACTTATCTCAATGGTAGGTTAGTTCGGACCACTATCTTATGTGATAAGATGTATGGCCGACGCCACTTGGCAGTCGTTACTAGGGCTAATCCTTCTTTTTCTATTTTAGGGTATTTAATCTCCGCCCCTCTCAATAATTTTCTTACATAGTAAATAGGTTTCTGCTGAGCTCCTTCCTCTCTTAACAACACTGAGCTAACGATCGATTCTCCTATTGATATATATATATATATAGTGTTTCACCTTGCACAGGTTTGGTTAACAAGGGTAGCATGGTTAAGAAGTTTTTTAATTCATCAAAAGGCCTCTGACACTGCTCAGTCCATTCAAACTTGTTAGCCTTCCTTAGAATTTTGAAGAAAGGCAAGCTTCTCTCTACCGATCTAGATATGAACCAACTTAGAGCTGTTATACTACCCGTAAGCTATTGAACCTTGTTAATACCATTTGGAGGAGCTATATTCTACACCGCCTTTATTTTCTTGTGATTCACCTCTATACCCCTCTCGGTTATCATATAACTCAAGAATTTACCACACCTAACCCCAAAAGCACATTTAGAATGGTTAAGTTTCATACCATACCTCTTAAGGACTCCAAAAGCTTCTGCCAAGTCCGCAACATGAGCTTCAGCCTTTGTACTTTTTATTAGCATATTATGCACGTATACCTCTATGTTTCGCCCAAGCTGTTCTTTGAACATTCTATCTACCAACCTTTGATATGTAGCTCCTGTATTTTTTAGTTCAAAATGCATAACCACATAATAATAAGTCCCTGTGGAAGTTATAAAGCTTACTTTCTTATAATCTTCAGGTGCTAACAGGATCTGGTGGTACCTCTATGAAGCATCCATCATACTTAACAACTCACACCTTAAGGTAGAGTCAACCAGCTGGTCTATCCGTGGCAACGGGTAATGATCTTTAGGATATACTCTATTTAAATCTCAAAAATCAATGCACATTCTCCACTTTTCTTCTATTTTTGGAACCAAGACAACATTTGACAACCATTATGGGAATTAGATCTCTCTTATATGTCCAGCCTCCAGTAATTTCTCTACCTTCTTCTAGATAACCTTATCCTTCTCGGGCCCAAAATGCCTTTTCTTCTATTTAATAGGTTTGCATTTTAGGTCAACATTAAGGTGATGTACTGCCACACCTGGATCACTTCCTTCTAGGTCATACACAATCTACGCAAAGATATCGATGTTCTTTCTTAAGAACTAAATCATCCTATCTACCAATTCCAAACTCAACTATGTGCCCATCCTAGTAGTTATGATCACATCCCGTGGTATCAATTCTATATTAACCAATTCCTCATTTGACAGTACATGCTCTTGCTCAACTGTAGGCCCTTCTATCTCATTTCTTTTCATAATTTTCAATGGGGCTCCTCTTCTACACTTTGTTCTCTTTTAGCTTTTTTCTGCTCAGCTGATCCCTTTCTATTTCTATTTCTACTTCTACACTTTCGAGCACTGATCCCTTTCTATTTCTCCTATCCCTTCATCCATCAAAAACTTTAATTTTATGTGAAAGGTGGATACCACAGCTTGGAAGGTATTGAGTGAAGGTCTTCCCAAGATGATGTTATAGGCAAAAAAATATCAACTACCAAAATTTAACCATCCTGGTCTTACACATAGGCTCGGTACCTATGGATACTGGTAGGATAACTTGACCCATGACATCTACCACTCCTTCACCAAAATTGAACAAGACTGTCTCTTGTAATGTTATATCCAAATTCATCTTTTTATCTGCTTCATAGAGTAAGACATCAACTAAGCTACCCATGTCTACCATTACTCTGGCCACGTCAAAGTTAGCCACGATTGTAGTGATGACTAGCGCATCATTATGCGGTGCCTACAATCCTCTCATATCATGGGGCCTAAATTGAATCGTTGGTCCTTCGTTAATTTTATGAACCTCTCTTCTTGCTCTTCTTGGAGTAGGTTGGGCATATGCTTTCCTAGCTCGGTTGGAGTCCCTATCTGTAGGACCTCCTAGTATTATTTGGATGAAACCCCTTGGAGCCGGGGGATGGTTTTCTCTAGAGGTGGCTCTAGCTCTTCCTTTTTAGTATCTATTTCTATCCAGGTCGATCAGACTTTTTTCCATTAAACCATTTTCTTCTCTTCTTCTTCTTTTACCCAGTCATCCAACTATCCCTTTCTTGTTATCCTCTTTATCTCATCTCTCAGATACTGATATTCCTCTGTGTTATGCCCATACTCATTGTAGAATGCACAGAATAGATTTGACTTGGGCTTGGTTGGAGCTGATGAGTGATTATATAGCCATTTTAACCCCTTATGCTTCGAAATATCCATCAAGAAATGTGCCCTTGGGGTAACAAGAGGAGTGTATTATTTGGGTTCCCCAGGCGCAGGCAAAAGAGGTTGCTCTTCCAGCTTCAATTTCCTAACAAAACCTTATCCCTCTTTATTAGACTCTCTTCTGTCTATTTTTATGCCTTCTTCATCCCATTTCATTCGCTAAGCTTCTTCTATGTTGATATATTTTTTAGCTCGGGCTAGTAGGTCATCAAAATTTTTGGCTGATTTCTTAGCCAATGACCTGAAAAATTCCCCATCCTGCAAACCTTGGGTCAGGAATTAGAAAGTACCTTCTGGGTAGTTGAGGGTACTTTTAAAGAAGTAGCTGTGAATCTTTTTATGTAACTTCGTAGGGCCTCATTGTCTTTTTGCTTTATACTGAATAAAGTCAACGATGTTTTTTGGTGTTTCTAAGAACTTGCAAATTGATGCAAAAAAGCAGAACTAAACTCGTCTAAAGAGTTAATTGAACTGGGGGTAACTGGCTGAACAATTCCTGGGCTAATTTTGATAGGGTAGTCAGGAATACCCTGTACTTAACCCTATTAGAATACCTGTACAAGAGAGTTGAATTTTCAAACCTACATAGATGTTCCCATGGATTAGTAGTACCATCATAATCATAATTTAATAACCTGAAGTTGGCTGGTAGGTCATCCATCATTACTTTCTCAGTAAATAGAATTCCTCTTTCGGTTACTGTATTCATTCCTGCCATTTTTATCTTTATCTCTTTCAGCTCGTTATGTAAATCCTCCAACTTCTCTGATACATCAGGCTCTTTTATTTTACTCTGACATTCCCTTATATGACTTTCTTCCAGCCTCTCAGGACGGAGTGGTTTTTTCGGTACCTCTAGTGGTGGTGGTGGTGGTGGATTAGCCTCTTTTCTTCTTAAAGCTACATCCACCGCAGTTGTGATCAGACTTGTCAACTGCTCTATAGTAAGCTGGCCGGCATTTCTTGCCCCAAATTCTGAAACCAAATTTACACAGGATGCCTGTATGGTTCAGAGTGGTGGAACTCTAGGTGTTACCAAAGGAGGGCTATCATTCTCCCCCACTCCTGAACCTCCGGATCATGACTGCATCGGACGATTGGTGGTGGAGTTTCACCAAATGTTCCTTTGTCCAGAATTCCCTTTTCTGTCATTTCTCACGCCTTAACTCAATATTCCCATAAAGGGCACCAACTTGTAATGCACCTATTGGAGAAAGTGCACCCCAAGTACCAGTCCACTGCTTTGGCTCTCCTTCCCCGATTGGATCACCTGCATAAAATGCCGGCGTAACTCGATGTAAGAACTTCGGCGCTCAAGTCAATAGCAATTCTCTGGAAGAAGATGAAAAGCAAATAAATATGTATATTTCAGATATATGAAAAGTGTAACCCATGATAGGATATATATTCCCTTATTTATAGATACTCAACAAGGGCAAAAAAGAAATTTCAAACATCAATTTATTATAACAGATTATCGTGCACATATCCACGCTTTCAGATTACCTTAAAAAGATTCTCTATCATTTTCTAACTGTAACCATTTCATCCTAATTTTTCTCGTGAACCTACCCCACCTGGAAGTCGGTAAGCTTCCCCATACTACATACGAGTCGCTTAACAGGTCATGCTACTTTCTTAGCCTATGTGCTAAGCTAACCTGTTTGCCCAACTTCCATATCATAGATGAGATGAGAATTTTCTGTCATCCCGAGCTGACCTAGTTCCAGTTAACTCATTCTCCCTATCCCGAGCTATTCCAACTCCTAACCTAAGTCGCACCAGCTGTTTACTTATAATTCAAGCCACATAGGTCCGTTCTGAACTATATCACATCAAATGTCTATATCATCTGGTAAAAGAATTATCCAATGTGCTATTCAAAACTAGTTCTCTTAGAATATAGTACTCTAAGTTGTCCTCCTAAGTCTGTATGACTATCTAAACTTTAACTCTCACTGTATAGACTTTTGTAGAAGTTATGTAAAGCATTGCATATCCTTTTCAATTAAATTAGTGGATTATAAATTTGATTTTAAATAAGTGGAAATTGTGAAGTCAAATATGGGATAAACAATTGCTTATAGAGACTTGTGTAAATTTATTCTCATTTCTCTTGTCCTTTAACTGCTGATGTCTAGTAAGTATCTCCAATATGCAAAAACATTGTATATAGTGTTGATCCATAATTCCACCAAGATATCTTTATATTTTGATCTCATGGTTGAGCTCAAGATATCTCAACATTCTCCTTTTAATAGCAAGAACAACAATAGCAGAAAGGTAAAAGCATAATATGCAATTATTGCTTTTGCCTTGACCATAAATTACAGGCTTCTCAATTACATTAAGTCTATAGAGTGTCTTCCAACGTTTTCCAAGTTGGTGACAGAGGAAGGTGGGGATGGCTCCCCATATTTGTATGTGGTTATCTCTATCTCTATCTCTATATCTACTATTAAAAAACACAGATGATATTGCAAAGAAGTCATTGAATTTTTAAAAGATTTTAAAATTAACATATTTTGTCAGTAAACTAAAAAAGTATCATTTTGATATGGGAATGATGGAATTTGGTTAAAGTGGGCTTCGGAATTCTGCTCACAAGGCCGTTTTTGTTAGAGATAGTGGACTAAAAGTATGTATTATCACTTTATTCGCTGAATTAATAAAATAATATTTTATACTTATTTTTGTGCATGTTGATGTGCATGTGAATATCATAAATATTTTTATTTATTAATGTGACCATAATCTTAGTATATAATTGTTATATATGAGATGATTAATATTATGGATAACAAACTAAAATAGTCCATAATGAAATTAATTAAAGTTGAGATATTTAATTAAATTATTATTAGTACGGTCAATTAATATTATGAATGTAATAGTCTTATCCAGACTATTGATGTAGTGATAAATAAATGGAAACGCATAATATAATATGATTATATAGAACAGGACCAAATGTAATTTGAATTTTCATTTTGTGTTTTTTTTAAAAATTCAAATAACACCAATAGATGATCATATATGAGTTGATATTAATCTTGAGTGGTTATAGACTGCTATTTATTTCAACATGATCTTTGATTTGCTCATGAAAGATTTGTAACTTACAGCTATGAAATCCATATCTTCTATCAGGAAGTTAAAATACAGTTCCTTTCATAAGTTAATTTGTACAGTAGAGCGCTCAATCTATAACTTGATTATAAATTAACTATTTACCAATGAATTAGCAGTAGACAAAGAACAAGAGATGTTAGAGAGGTTAATAGAAACCTTAGCTCTAACTATGAATCATTTATGGAGGTCAAACTATATGTAATGATTATATCGATGGACTACTCAGTGTTGATTAGAGTAAAAATTATTCTATAATTATTAGAGTGAAATTCTAAATTTTTAGTGGAGTAATCTTGAAATTAATAAATTGGATGAATTAATTAAAGACTTTAATTAATTATCCAAAATATTGGAACTTGTAGTTATAGGTCCGTAGGTCCCCAATCTATCTTCATAAACACTATAATGGATTATAAGCAACAAATTATATTATGCTTATAATTATAGAAAATTATTTATGATATTGGCTATTAATTATAAATATCAAAGATCAACAAAGAATATATGATATTATAGGGTGATAAATAAATATGAAATATTTATTTTTGATATTTATGAATACTAACTAGAATTATGAATTCTAGATAATTACAAAAGGGAAGATAACTATAACTTTTCAAAGAAATATATTTATCTTCTAATCAGAGTTGGAAGAGGAATATGAAACTGAGATTTCAGCAACTATAAAAGGAGATCACTTATTCTATCTCTAGACTACATGTTTTTAAGCATAAGAATTCTCCTAATTTTATGATGAATATTTTCCTTCCCCTCTCATATGCCAGTCTTGTGATTTCATGAGTCGAAAATATCATAAGATAAATTATACTATATAATTTAATTTAGTGTTAAAAATATCAACTCCTTTCTATTGGTGTGAAGACTTGGATTGAAAGACCTTAGTACCTGAATTAATTAGATTGAACCTTGGAGTAGAAAAATTGTGGTTTCTAAAAGCACGAAAAAGAATAGTCTTTTCTATCATGTTATATTTTCTGAAACCCCCTCCAATATAATTGTCTATTAGGTTATATTTTTTGAAACTCCCTTGAACATAATTGTTATATTGTGCAGAATTGATTAAAATTATGTATTCATACAACTGCATTAATTTTATAAAAAAATTTATTGTGCTTGATACCGATCTTTCTGCTGCGCCCAATTTGATCTGGAAACAAAATTATTTTTTATTCGATAAAATTATTAACCAACAACTAGTATTAGAGCAAATTTGTATGAATACAATAATTTTAATCTTAAATATGCATGGGTGGGTATTTGTATTGTTGAATTTATTTTCTATTATGAATGATTTTATCATGCTATAGATATATGGTAATGATTTTTTGGTCGTTATTATTTGATTCCCTAGGATTGTATTTGTTTTTTATTAGATTAAAAATTATAAACCCTAAATTTATAAATCTAAGATAAATTCTGCCCAATCCGCATACTCCGTATAATGGAGATCAAATGAAGACGGAGGAGAAAAAATTAGAAAAATTAGCAAAAAAGATAATCTCGTGCCCTGTAAATAGAAGTGGCGCCACGACGCCACCCCATTAGCACTGAAGCACCTAGCGATAGAAAGTTTAGCTCCAAAGCACTGGAAACTAGCGCCATACCACCAATTGGGGAATTTTGTTTATTTTTTATTTTTTTCTATTATTTTTTTAGTTGTAAATTAATTATCGTAGGGAACCCTACTAAAAATATCATTTATTCAAGTTTTAAAAAAATTATTTGGTGATTGTATGAGATACATATTGCCATACATAATTGAATGTCATTCATAATAGTCATTACGAATGTCATGCATACTTTTGATCATATTGAATAGTTTAATATGTAATATCCTTTAGGATAGGAGTAGGATTATTTGAAATAATCGATTAAATTTGTGATTTTGATTTAATACTTAAATTTACTATTTTATTTAGGCTTTAATTATTAAGAGTTAATAATTATTAGCTTAGGTTATTTGAAATAATGAACTTAGATTTTTTAGAAAAACCTGATAATTAGATAAGCCTAATAGGATTGGACTTAGCTAGAATAAATTAATACATTGAGATATATTAGTGTGAAATATTAGATGTTTGGAGAACACTAATTGTAAAATAATAGGTGGGAGATAAGTAATGACAATATATTCCACGTCTCCACTATTAACATAGCACTATGAGATTGAAATTGCTCCTCACGATGCTGTAATTTCATCCTCCCTACGGAGGATATCAATTTAAGTTAATAGGAGATTGGTTTCTAAATGATAGGATTTCCCAATATATTTTAAATTTGACCAACTTTATGGCGGTAATTTTAATTTAAGTTCCTGAAATCAAAATAGTAGGTCACACTCGTACAAATGTAATTAAAGTTAGTTTATTTATATCTTGACCAATTTAAATGGTAGTCAATAAATGGATGAAAATATGAGATATCTAGATGATTTATTTATTAATTAAGATGGTCTCGATTCAATCATTTTTTGAATGACCTACCTTACAGCGATAAACTAATTATGAGATTGAATTACTATGGAATCAGTAAAATGTTATATGTTCATGTACCATCCATCACATTTTCTATCTAAATTTTATTTCGATACTCATAGAAGTCCTGAATGTTACTTTTTGCTAATTTCAGCTACTATGCTTGATTTGAATCCCATTATTGCATTACTTACAAATGAAAAAATGAGTGGAGAAAACTTTGTTAAATTAAAAAGCAACATAAACATAGTACTTATCTATGAAACTTAAAATTTGTCCTTGTAGAGGAATGTTCTTAAGAGCCTACTGCTGCTAATGCTCCTTGTAATATACAAGAAAGCTATGAAGAATGGATTGTAGCTAACAACAAGGATCATGCCTACTTGTTAGCGGGCATGTCTGATGTGCTTAATTGAAGCACAAAAAAATGGAGACTGCTTATGAGATAATGGAGTCTATTCAGTCCTTGTTTGGCAACCTTCTTATCAATCACATCATGAAGCTTGAAAATGACAATAAAGGAGAAGATGTAGAAGGGAGCCTTAGTTAGGGAACATGTTTTGAATATGATTAACTATCTGAGTGAGGTTGAAATCCATGGTACGATCATTGATGAGCTCACCTAAATGATTCAACTTCATAATACGTTGTTGGCCTTTGAAGCCATTTCCATTGGGAAGGCTAAAGACGATAAGGCAAATGTTGCCGATGATAAGCCGTCTTTCTCAAACAATGGTAAGAAGAGTAATGAGTGGAATTTATACCCATTAATTGAGCACCATTTGCTTAACCTTTTAATTAGTTTTCGAGATTTTTGTGAGTTTTATTGTTGTTTTTAGTACTTATTTTGCAGATTTGAAGATAAAGAAAGAATGTCACTTGGATGCACTAAAATCTATATTCACCTTATATTTTTTCAAATTAAAAAAAAAAAAATTCGACCAGGGAACAATAGCTACAGCGCATAGGCAATAGGCTCTTTTCAGTAAAGGCAATGCTTAGGCACTGCTAGGCAGACTAGTAAGGGTAAAAGGGGCATTTGGCCCTCTTTCGGGTATTCCCCATCTGATTTTTAACATCTTAAGAGCCTCCAAATAAGGAGGGAGGAGAATTAGAGACAAAGGAGGAGATAGAAGATTGTGGAGAAAGAAGAAGAAGAAGAAGAAGAATTTTGGAGAAGAGAACTTTTCCAAACTTGAGAAAAGACATACAAGGAAAGAAAGGCTTCTCTTCTTTGAAGGTTGAGTTTTATTTTCCTCTTTTAATTTGAATATATGTATGAATATTGTTAAGATATTTTTTATTTTCACCATGAACTAATTTCTTTGTTTAGGGTTGTGATGTAATCTAATTATGATGTTTTGAATATTTGTATAAATTTAATTTTCAAGTTGAGTTTTCTACATTGTTCTTAATGCTTTCAATTACTTGGCCACTAATTAAATGATTTGTCAATCATATTAACCCGAGAGGTGATATATGTGTCTAGTTCTATGTGTAGAAAACTATAAATTGTATGTGAGATAGGAATATACTTACATGGTTTGTGTAGTCTTATTTGAGATCTATAAAACCTAATGAATTGTTGATTGTTGTAATTCACATAGGAATATAGTATGTTAGCAATTGATGATATTTTCGTTAGACCTTTGGAGAGGCTAATGAATAATTTAGGGATTCTCGACTATCACTTGGAAATTAAATTGAGATTGATGAGATAAATTATTCATTTCAGACTAATTATGATAAAATCATAACCCTAGGTCTTTAAGTCATTGATATTCATCTTCATGATTTTTGTGCATTTTTTTCTAATAGTAATTTAAGTTTATTTTCATTAATTGTCATCCTCATTCGTTCGTTCAAATAAAATTAGAATTGATAAAAATTCGGTGCTTAGTAATTCAATAGTCCTTGTGGAAATGATACTTACTCATTATTTTATTATTTGTTAATGATAACGTGCACTTGCGTTCACTAAATTCCACAACAAAGGAGGAATAAAAAGGTACTTCTGGGACTCAATCCAAAAAGGCAAACTAGAAGGGTTCTAAAGTCAAGAAGAAGAACGACTTTAAGAAAAAACCCAAAGAAAAATGTTTCCATTTTGGAGTTGAGGGACATTGGAAGAGAAACTGTCCAAAGTATCTCTCCTAGCTCTAGAACAAGAAGAATGGTAAATAGAATTTACTTGTTCTTGAAGCTTGTAGTGAAAAATGAATTGTCATTCTGGATAGTTGATTCGGGAGCCACAAATCATGTTTGTTCTTCTATGCATAAACTTAGTTCTTCTAAGAAAGGGACATTCACGATGAGAGTTGGAAATGCGGCCTTAGTTTTGGCAGAAGTAATGGGAGTTATCTATCTGAATTTTAAAAATAAATATTTAATATTGAACAATGTTTATTTCATTCATAGTCTTCGTAGAAATTTAATTTCTATTTTAAAGTTGCATGAACTATTATTTGGTATTTTTTTATAATTATGAGATTATTATTTCTAGAAATGGTATAGATATTTGTCAATGCAAAGATGGAAAATGGACTTTATGTGTTAAGGCCCAATGAACAACCATTGCTTAATGTCAAAATGTTTAAAGTAGAACATTCTAAGCCTCAGAGTCAAAAGATTTTTCAAGAGGATGAAAAGTATCTTTGGCACCTAAAGTTTGAGCATATTAATTTAAATAGGATACATAGGTTAGTAAAGGATAATCCGTTAAGTGACCTAAAAGTTGGCACTCTTCCTATTTGTGAATCTTGTCTAGAGGGTAAAATGACTAAAAGACTTTCACATGAAAGGGCAATAGGGTCAAAGAATGTAAAAATAAGTTTGGGGGTTGTAAAACCAAATAATGTAAAAAGGTATTTGGAGATTAATGAAAAAGAAAAAAAAGAGAAAAAAAGAAATGAAAAATAAAGAGAAGAAAATTTGAAACCTAGGGACAATGAAAACAAGAGAAGTGGAGAAAAGCAAGAGCGAAAGTGTTTTTATACATGTAACATGTCAGGCTAATAACTAAGCCTTACATTGCAAGTTTAATAAAGCCCTACTGATCTAATTTTGTGTAATTGCCTACATTAATGGAGAAAGAGCATGAAAAATAAGCTTATGGAATGCCCAAACTTCCATGATCATAAGAATCATTGGGTTGCATGATTCCAACTAAGTAGCATGCAAGAAATTAACTTGAGATTGCAAAGCACACACATGCTTTTTGAATTCATGGCAGGATCGATTTAACATGTGTTTTGTTATATTGTGATGGATTTATTAACTTGTATGCAGTATGTAATTGATGAGGCATGTTGCTGGGTAATCAAGATAAATTGAAATTGATCGAATTCTAAGCTTATGAATTGTTTGATCTAATTTTGCTCGAGGACAATCAAAAGCTAAATTTTGGGGTAGTATGCATTAATGTATTCAACTTTGGTAGTGGAATCTACTGTTGTCTCCTGTGTGGAACTCTTCTAGTTGACCGCCTTACAAGTACTTACAGATCATCTTAGTTTCCTATATTGTTTACCTGGATTGGACTAATATATGCTCATAAAACTTAGAGCTTATATGATGTCAAGCCAAGTACATAGCATAATGTACATTATGCTTCTAACGGCAGATGCATAAGGTACATTAGTCATTCTTTCTCTTTCTTTAGGAGCCTTTAGGGATATAGACTTAGAGAAGAAATATCTTGACTCATTTGCAAGAATCCCCTCTTGGATTCCTCCATGCTAAATCTTTTTAGCATCTTATCTATGTACATAAATTGGGATAATTCGGTCATCCTTTTAGATCTATCTCTATAGATCTTGATCCCCAATATGTAGGATGTTTTTTCTAAATCTTTCATGGAGAATTCCATAGATGCCCAAACCTATCTTGACTGCTACATCCCTACCTAATGAGTAGGATGTCGTTAACATAAAGCATAATAAATGTCACTATTCTCCTACTTACTTTTTTGTACACACAAAGTTTATCTAGATTCTTGAGAAAACTAAATGATCTAATTGCCTCGTCAAGTCTATTGTTCCAGCTTTAGAAAGCTTGTTTAAGTCCATAAATAGACCTTTGAAGCTTCAAAACCTTTTGCTCACTTTATTTGAATATGAAGCCCTCAGGTTACCTCATGTAAATATCTTCTTCAATATGCCCATTGAGAAAGGTGGTCTTCATATCCATCTACCATATCTCATAGTCAAAATACACAAATATGGCCAACAAGATCTAAATGGATTTTAGCATCACAACTGATGAGAAGGTTTTCTCATAGTTAATTCCTTACCTTTGAATGTAACCTTTTTCAATTAGTCATGCTTTATAGGTTACTATCTCTTCATATACTCCTAACTTCTACTTATAGACATATTTGTAGCTAATGAGTACTATACCCTATGGTGAGTCCATTAAGGACTATACCTTGTTGGAGTACATAGAGTCCATCTTAGATTGCATGACATCTTGCCATCTTTCTGATTTGTTATTGGACACCACTTCGCCATAGTTCCTTGAATCATTATCTAAAGGAAGCTCCTTCTTGTTAATTAACAAGAAGCCATGCCTATTGGGTTGGTTTGATATCCTTTTAGAACTCTTAGGAGATTGTGTGTTATAAGTGAGAGTTTTGGGTGATTCAAGCACCATTGCCTTTTGTCACACATGTGGGTCTTGAATTTCTTCAAGTTCTACAAAGTTGTCATTTCTATATAATAGAAACTCCTCCTCAAGGAATTTGATATTCCTTGAAACACACACCTTTAATTTTGAGGGGTCGTAGAATTAGTATCTAATGGATTCCTTTGGATACCCCACGACCTTTCATAAAAAGGATCTCATATCCAATTTATCTCTTACGTACTACTTTACATAAGTAGGGTAATTCCATATCCTACGGTATTTGTAGGAAATGATCTTGTCATACCATATCTCATATGGTGTTTAGGTACCGACTTAGATGACACTCTATTTTATAGATATGTCATCATGATCAGAGTATAACTCAAAATGAAAAAGGAAATCCAGTGAAACTCATCATGGACCAAACATGTCTAACAAAGTTTGGTTTCTTCGCTCAGCTACTCCACTCAATTGTTAAGTGGTAGACATATCTACTGCGACAGAATCTCACTCTCTCTTAGATGGTTAAGAAACTCCAAGCTTAAATAGGTATGTGTATCTTTGAAATGGAGAAATAAATTAGGCGAATTGTAAAGGTTCTTCGATCAGATCAATGAAGTGATTATACCATCATCATCAAAGGAAATGAAATAATGGTAGTTTCTTCGGGTACTGGCACTTAGTGGCCCGCATACATCCGTATGGTTCAATTCTAATAGCTTTTCAACACTCTCCACTTATTCAAAAAATAGTGATTTAATCATTTTTTCTTTAAGGCAAGATTCACATGTTGATATTTCTTGCTCATCTGAAAGGTTAAGTAATTATGCCATTTTGTGAATTCTCTTCTTAGAAATATGACTTGATCTAACATGCCACAAGTATATGGAACTATGGTTATTTAATTTTTATTTATTTTATTGAATATGTAGGAAGGAGTTTTGAGATAAGATAGTATAAAAATAATTTGTCAGTACTCCAACATGAATTTATGAAGAACTATTAAAATGGAACATCTTCTACTAATAACTAAAAACCTATAACCCTCTTCATCCAAAACTATAATACAGATAGTGTTGTTTATTAATTTATGAACGCAAAGATAATTATTTAATTCTATCCTAATTCTATTGCTTAGTGCTAAGTGGATTGTCATTATGGCTAATGCAACAACTTTTGCTTAATTCCCCAATATTAGGATTGTCTCTTCTCTACTTAGCCTTCTACTTCTTATTATCACCTGCAAGTTATTAAAAAAAAGAGAACCATAACTGATATCCAATACCCGAGAAACATCATTAATTAAAATGTTAACTTCAACAAAATACATACCAGAACTATTATGGTGACTTGCATGGTACTCTTTCCAGTTTTTCTTTCAATGCCACGACTTGCTGCAATGGTGGCACTTATCATTGGCCTTGGAGCTCTTCTTGACTCTATCGGAGGCCTTCATGATCTTGCCTTTTACAGAACCCTTATTCTTCATGTGTTTTGACATCTTAGTCTTAGACTGGGATGAAGAGCCTATGAGCATGACAGGCTTCTCATTCTTCATGGTGGATTCAACCGTCGTCAACAAGTTGACTAGCTAAGCAAAGCCAGTCTCCATCTTATGCATGTTGAAGTTCACCATATAGGTGTCAAACGACTTTGGTTGGGACTGTAAGATGAGATTAATGTAGATTTCATTGTCCATAACAACTTCGAATAACTCAAGCCTTTCTATCAGGATTATCATCTTTAGCCCATGTTCAAAGATTGAAGAGCCTACCACCATGCAAGTCGGAAAAATCTCTTTCAAGACTTGATATCTCACCTACTTAGTGTAGTCACCATACAACTCTTGTAGATGAAGATGACTCTCAGTAACGTGTGCCAGATTCTCATATTACCTCTGTAACATATTAGACATTGATGCTAACATATAACATAGAGCTTACAAATCATTCTTGACTTGTTTGTGATGTTCTACGAGCTCTTGGCATCTGCCGGTAGAGTCGGTGGTAGCATCACATCAAAGATAAATGCCCTCTTTTGAACTAGAGAACATCTGAAGGTTCTTAAGCTAATTAACATAGTTAGACCTAGTAAGTCTATTGGTGTCCACAATTGATGCAAATGAATTTTTGGACATTCTGTGATCTAATCTAGAAAATATGCAAGACAGAAAACAAGCATCATTCAAAAATATATTCATCTACGATATTGTCTTTAATTATAAATATCTCCAGTTATTTTATTCAAATCTTATCACTCTTTAAGATGGCAATTATGGAAATCCAATTTTCTAGTGGGCTTGAGTTCCAATGAATATTTTGTGTCCCAATTTTATGAGCCCATAAAATTTTTTAAAAAGTGGTTAATGATTTAATGATTGCATCCCCACGAAACCTTCAAACTATTTTGTTTCACCTATTCCCATATCCTCAATTTTGTGAGTCCATATGATATTTAGTATCAAGCATGACCCATCAAACCTCCTTGTAGATGGAGTATCTAAATGTTTAATGACTTATGGAGGACGATAAAGACTAGTCCACTCCATGGGCATTTTTATGCTTATTGTGATCATAACTTTTCATCATTTAAGCATTCCACAACTCATATACAATGTTCTAAATGTGGTAGCATCTTCATCTCAACTATTTTTGATGAAAAGCATGGACAATTATATTTGCTTGATATGGAATTTTATTAAAATTTCTAACTTGAATTTTGATTCAAGTGCCAATTTTATTATTGCAAGACATCATCTAATATTCCCAAGTTCATTTATTTAATATTACACTATCCTAGTGAATGCAAGCATAATCATAAGGAAAACATTAAATAAATCGCATGCATCTCCATACATACAAAAAAATAAGAGATGATCATGGCCCATATCCTATGTGATCCACACGAGCCATAATGAATATAAGTTAATCTAAGAAAATAATTAAAACAAAATATAAATCCTTATTTATTAATTGAATGCATTCTGATACACTTACATGCCTTTATTCCTCATTTTCTCTTTCTTGCTCTTTTTTGCTCCTCCTTGTAATGTTCGGCAAATTACAAAGAGAAAATCTCACAACCTAATTCTACTCTCATTACAATTGCTATATCATATAACCTTGGAGTTTCTTTCAAGGGAGGTACATAGAAGGGAACATATTATATACATTCTGAGAAAAATAGAGAAAAAAAATGAGACTCATAGGCCTCATTTTAATTAAAAAATCCAAAGCAATTAAAACCATACATAGAATATCCAAAGAAATAGTTTATGCTTCATGACCATCCACATCTACAACATGCTTGATTTAATCATCATATGAAATAAATACAAAGCATGTACATTAATCAATGTTTAAATTGTTGTTTTACAAGTTTGGGAATAAAATCATGATTTTTCAAAAAATAAAAATCACTAATTTAAAAATTGACCATTAGTTTAAAAATTGAAAAATTCGAAAATTCGTATGTGACACAAAATGGGCACCAACCCATTTCCTACCCTACATGTCTGCTCAACAGGCTGTTGTGCAGCCTCATCTTTGGACCATGTTGGCCTAATCTGCCTAACATGGCAGTTTGGTGGCTTGACCCAAATGTTCCTATTCACCTACTTTGTTAGGTTAAATTATGAGAAATAAGTTCCTAAATAATAAAACAATGAAACATAGTTATCATCATATGAAATTTAGGTATCTATCATGAAAAATAATATAACGCATAACCTAGGCTCTAATACTACTGTTTGATTCATATATCTTGGGATGGGTATGCAATGGGAATTTAAAAAATTATAAAATGCAAAAC
Organism: Paulownia fortunei; assembly: GCA_019321725.1. Classification (NCBI taxonomy): domain Eukaryota; kingdom Viridiplantae; phylum Streptophyta; class Magnoliopsida; order Lamiales; family Paulowniaceae; genus Paulownia; species Paulownia fortunei. The sequence continues at coordinate 13,063,469 of CM033117.1, forward strand.
AATTTAAACATGTAATCCTAGAAATTGATACAATTGATCGATTTACGTTCTTGATTATTTGCTAAATAATTTAAACAAGATTTTGCGTGTTATACTTGAATTAAGCACTCTATTTGACAATGAGGTTTGAAGTGATTCAAATTGTTAACCTTAGATCATAAACTAGTTCACAAGGAATCCAATCATCTTCTCTCTAAGTGTATCCACACTTCGGACAATTCCATGAATCTTGAACGCTTGCTAGAGAATTAGGACTCTTTGTTTCCAATAAAAAATTTAGGAGTGCTATATAGTTCTTGAATCAAATTGTGACAAACTAATTAAATAGGTGATCAAAAGGAAAGAACCTTTTGACGAAACAAAAGATACAAGAATCTAGAAAAAGGAGTGTTGCGAATTTTGTGAACGCAAGTACACATTATTGTAGACAAGTAATAAAATAATGAGTAAGTATCATTCCACGAGAACCGTTGAATTATTAAGTACTGAAATTATGTTAACTCTAATTTTATTTGAATAAACAAAAGTAGGTGTTTATGATTACAAACTAAATCTAACTAACAATCAAAATCAACTAATAATGAAATTCAAAAACTTAAAAGTCTAGGGTTATGTTTTCACCATAATTAATCTGAATTGAATATTTTATCTCATCAATCTCAATTTATTTCCCAAGTGATAGTCTAGAATCCCTAAATTATCCACTAGTCTCTACTGAAGTATAACAAAAACATCATCAATTGCTAACCCACTATATTCCAATATGAATTACAATAATCAATAATTCATTAAGTTGTATAGATCTTAAACATGACTACACAAACCATGTAAGTATATTCCTATCTCACATGTAATTTATAATTTTCAACACATAAAACTAGACACATATATCATCTCCTGGGTTAACATGATTAGAAAATCATTAAATTAGTAGCCAAGTGATTGAAAGCATTAAAAATTATGTAAAAAACTCAACTTGAAAAAATAAATCAAGAATTAAATTGATAACAATATTCAAAATATCCTAATTAGATTACATCACAATCTTAAAAAAAGAAATTAGTTCATAATGGTAAAAATGAAAGATTACTTAACAATATTCATTACATAATCAAAGAGAGAAAGTGGAAAAATAAATAGTACTTGAAAGAGGATGAGTTTCTTCCCTTGTGATGTCTTCTTCTTTAATCTTGGAAGAAATCTCTTCTCTTCTTATTTGTTGGCTTATTTCTCTTCTCTCATTCCCTAAAAAACTAATTTTGAGACTCTTGGGATGTTAAAAATTAGATGGGAGATGTTCTAAGGAGGGCAACATGCCATTTTGCCCGTACTTGTCTTCCTGGCAGCGCCTAGGCGTTGTAGCTATTGACCCGATCGATTTTTTTTTTAAAATATAAGATGAATTTAAATTTTAGTACATTCAAGTGACGTTCTTTGTTCACACTCAAATATACAAAATAACATTAAAAACAATGCTAAATTCATAAGAATCTCAAAAACTAATCAAAACGTTAAGCAAATTGTACTAAATTGATGGGTATGAAACCTACTCATCAAATACCCCAAAATTTAACATTGTGCTAGTCCTCAAGCAAAGTAAAGAAATAAAACAAGTATAATAACAAGTGATAGTCAAACCTACTAACCAAATGGGCTTAAAAAATCGTTATAAGTTTATAACTCAAGAAAATCCTAAAATATCATCAAAATGCATGATTTCAACTCAAGTGTCAAATTCACCCATCTTTAAATCCTTTGAGTATGTGTGTGTGTCTAGCCTCTTACACTTAATTCTTCGCTACTCGGATTGGTTTATGCAAACTCACAACCAAATTATTGATCTCTTATTTATGTGTTTTAGGATTTCATAGGCTTACTTTTCATGTCACTCTCAACTAATGTAGACTAACACAACATCAAGGATCATTATGACATTGAAAGCTTGTAACGTGTAGCCAGGGTAATGGTCGGATACAAGACAATGTAATGGTTCCAATTACTTATAGCACACAACTACTTTAGAACCTTGTTGATGAGCACCACCATATCTTCGTCTCACGCCTTCACAAATTTTTCATCTTTTGATTTGTCATACCACTTTATTTATTAAACTCCTTATTTTTTTCACATATATATGTTTTTGAAGTGCTACAACCCCAAACTTATTTGTTTTTATTAACAACGAGTGTTGCATTTTTTCCTCATTGTTCTTTACATTTCTATTTTCTTTTGGGAGTTTTGTACAAATTACCACCTCTCTTTTTCCATCTTCTCTCTTTTTTTTTACACTTTTATTGCTTAAAATGATGTTACTAAAATAGTAATAAGCTGAGTATGAGGTAATATGTAAGATAAAAAAATAAAAAAATATTTCAATTCTTTGGCTGAGGTTGATTTATAGAGTGACAAAGAAAATAGCTCAACAGGCTCGATGGGGGACACTAGGAATTATACATCATAAACAACATGGCTTGAAAGGCTCAAACGGTTCAAAAATTGCCTAAATCACTTCCTTAATGTTATATAGTCTATGATTTCACCTCGAGTGACAATCAAACAAGTTCTAGAATTATATGAAATCATAAAAAAAGTATTGAGTTCACATGAACTTTTTCTAATCAAGTAGAAAAACCAAATGTTCAAGTGTGAATTTTTGGATCACAAGTTAGGAGTTTGCTCAATAAAACATTATATAGTGGAAAATAAAGGTGTATTTGAGGATGTTGACAAATCTATTATCCATATAGATTTCATCATCCCTAACATTGAAAAAGATAGAAACATCTCTCTCACATAAGGATAACTATTTCTGGTCATTGGGCATGCACTCAGTATTATACAGAGGGCACTTGATCCTATGCCGGATTATGCTCAATATGCTTATCTTTAGGGATCACCTATACTTCTGGAGCATACAAAGGCATGGCTTGAGAAATAGTTATTCTTGGACCTCGGTTAAGCAAAGAAAAAGTCTGACCGAAGACTATAAATTAAGCACTTCTTGGGAGGCAACCCAAGTATTTTACATTTTTTTAATTTTCTTATTTAGTTGTTTAATATTCATTTTTTCTTTTAATGTGATGATTTTTTGTTTTCATTTCAGGATCCAACTCAAGTTTGGGGGAGGATTTGTAAAATAAGGAGTGATATGCCACCAACTAATGAATGCATGTTCATCAATGTTCTTGAAGAGGAGGATGATGAAGTTGATGAGAATTAACACTACCCTCACTCACAGAAGTCTTCTATGCCTTATCTTGCTTTATTTAGCATTAAGAACAATGTTAGTTCTAAGTTTGGGGGTGGATGTGTGTCTTCATTTGCTCTTGTTGGTTTATAGCCTTTGGAAGTTGATGAATATTGTGTTTATGTATGTGCTTGACTTTCGTGGCAATTTTTTTTACCTTTCTTGTAATCCTTTGACACAGTGAGCTCATAGCCTTGAACATTTGATTTTTCTGCTGACTTAGAAGAAGTTTATGTAAACTCGATATTTTTTTAGATCTCATATAATTCTAGAACTTGTTTGATTGTCACTCGAGGTAAAATCCTAGACTACATAAATTATGGAAATGATTTAGGCCATTTTTGACTTTCTTCGTAAATGATCAGGAACAAATACATAACATACACAGCCAATATTCGAAAGTATCTAACTCTAGGTTTTATATTCCATAATTTCTCAAAGGGTGAAATAAATTCTAACCTCAGTTGAGGAAGTTTGTTGATCATAAAGGCTGCAGTCCTCATTGCTTCAGCCCAAAACCTTCTAGGTACATTCTTTTCATGTATCATACTCCAAAAAATTTCTATAAGATGTCGATTCTTTCTCTTCGCTACACCACTCTATTGTGGTGTGTTGGTACAAGTGTATTGATGACGCATTCAACATTCTTTTAGGTATTGAGAAAATTCACTTGAGTTATATTCTCCCCTATTGTCTCTGCTCAAGCAACGAATGTTCTTTCCCACTCTTCCTTTAGCTGACTCTCTAAACTCTTTATATTTTGAGATTGTGTCAAATTTTTCTTTCATAAAGAAAATTCACATATACCTTGAGAAGTCATCAATAAATGTCACCATGTACTGCATGCCACCAATTGATGGTTGTTTAACAAGTCCGAACACATCAGAGTGAATTAACTCTAATAGTTCTTATGCTTTAAACTTCAATTCCTTGTATGGTAATTGGTGAGTTTTACCATATTGGCATCCTACACATTTCATGTCTGTTCGCACGTCAAGTTGAGGAAGCCCCTTAAACATTGGCTTTTTCACCATCTCACTTAGCTTGGAATGGCTAACATGGCCCAATCTTATGTACCATAGATTTGATGTCTCATTTTTTCTTATCTTATCTACATATGCAGACTCTACTGATATTACATAAACTGACTTCAATCGTTGTCCCTCCATTGTCGGTGTTTCTAAGATTTTAAGGTCATGATACACCTTCACATCTTAGGAACCGAACAAGACAAAGTGGCTTGATGATGTCAATTGAGCCACAGATAGCAAGTTTTTCTTCATTCCTAGGACATGGTAAATATTTTGAAGTGACACCTGCTTAGAATTATATCGAGGCATCTTACCAATATAAGTTATTGGTAACCTTGAGTTGTCAGTTATCACCACCACATGACCTCCCTGGTATTTAGACAGGTTTTGCAACTTTTGTTTATCACCTGTCATATGATTTTAGCAGCCTGAATCTACGATCCAGTCATTCTTGTAGTTAATCTATTCTGATGTTGTTATTGTGAGAGCTAATTCTTCTTCTACTGTAGTGAATAACAATTTAGCATCCCAGCCATCTTCGTTATTTTCCTTTAGAAGTAGTAGTATTACTTTCAACAGGCTTTAGAAGTAGTAGTATTACTTTCAACAGGCTTTTTCTTGGTCCAATAATCTTTCGTCATATGGCCCGACTTCCCATAATTGTAATAATCACCATCGAACTTTCTACTATTACCGTGATTCTTTGAATCTCCTTCAGGATGAGAGCCTCCATTTCCTTGATAAATTTTCACTTTGTCACCATCATTTTTAGATGCACTACCAGTACGCCATTTGAAACGGCCTTTACTTTTGCTGGTGTAGAGCACTTCATCTTCACCCTTTAGCAAGTTGTTTGGCCATAGTTTCTTGACCTGCAAATAAATTTTCAAACTCAACAAGTGATGGTTTTGTCGGTCATCCTTGTACAGTGGCAACGAATCCTCGATATTTATATCTCAAACTATGGATAATTATCCTTTTTATCCTGGTTTTCCCAATAGGAGTTGTTGAATCTAACTCTAAAATTTTGCGACATATTGATTTCACCTTGTGAAAGTACTAGGCAATCGTCATGTCACGTTGCACCATTAATAGTAGCTCGTTCTCAAGAAGTTGCAGTCTTGTATCACTTTTCTTTGAAAAAAGTGTAACAAAAGTGTCCCATGCTTCTTTTGGTGTTTTGGCATCCCTAATGTGCTCCAACATTTCTTCTTCAATTGTGGTGTTTAAAACAAGCATTATTTTGCCTGCTTTAATTTTCCATTTTTGCAAGATGCCATTTGCATCTTCTGCCGCTAGTTGTGTAGCTTCACTACCGCTGACGACCTCCCAAAGATCTTGTCCGTGCAAGTAGGACAACATGCACGTAGCGCACGTGTTGTAATTTTGGTTGTTGGGTTTCTTGATTTCTCCAACTACTTGAAAATCTCCCATCGTGTTGGCAAAATTTCTATACTACCGAACAAGTTTTGACAATAAACTTATAGAGCACTGAACTCCTCACTACTCAAAGAAACTCCTTAACAATAATTTCAAGAAAACTTTTCTGATGTGGAAGTTCAGTCAAAACTACAACCACAGAGCATACTTAGAGTTTGAAGATATGTGACACCCCTGCGGTCCCAGAAGGTCCCGCTCTAGTACCAAATGTTGAGAAAATTTTAGAATATATGTTTCTAAATTTTATCTTTCAAAGAAGAAATTCACTCTAAAATTGGAGACAACAAAAACTTTATTAAAGTTTGAAATATTACAAAGAAAACTCTTAATTCTCACAAACATTCAAACCTAACAAGCTACACTCTTATATATAAGACTACTAGTCTTATTTTCTTCTTCACTCCTTAATGATTTACAAGGTTAGGGACTTGGACATTTATAGAAGAAGAAATGAAATACACACCACATATTTAAATTAATTTTCTACCACACAAATTATAAAAACCTAATTAATTTGAATCCACACAAATTGCAATACACATAACTTAATAATTTAATTGATGGATGACATTGATCTTCAACAAATTCTGCTTTGCAAATTCAGAAGGAACAACTGGAAATGGGAAATGAAGAGCTTAAGGTCATCATTTTTGGTTCTTGCTGGTGAACGAGTCATTGACAAGCTTCAAACAGGAAATCCCAGATGGCAAATAAAGATTGTATTGCCAATTCTTGACCTTGCAATGGCTGTAATAATTTGTATGAAAATAGAAAGTTGGAATGGTTGTAATTGGAGTGAGCAGATGAATCCATTTTAAAGTTTCTGTTGTTGCCGTTGACAATATATCATAGGCCTGTTCAGTTCACATAGTCTGGGAACTACTCTTTTTGATTTGTTTTTGTCAATTTTTTGTTATTTTCTTTCGAATCCTTAGCATTAGCTAGAAGATCTATAATGATAATCTAACAGAAAGGACGAACTCATCTAAAGTCGGGATGATTCAGGTCCTTAAATAACAAAATTAGGTTCCATAATGCTAGAGAATCAATAAGAAACTACTCTAGTTCAAGTTGAGCTAATTTAAAATTCACTTATATTGGTTTTCTTTTACTAGCTTAGGTTAAACAACTTGAATAAGGAAAATTATTTGCTAATTATCGAACCAAAGCACAAAATTAACACTTATTATCGACATAAGATTAGAGGTAGATTATCAACACTAAGAACCTAATGGACAAAAATAATAAAAAATTGTAATTTAATGCTACCTAGTATCCAAGTTATTAAAATCTGTTGCCAGTTATGTTAAAAATCATTATCAATTAAACAGATTCTTAAGTCCTTATTTTATGTTGCCACTTAAGTTATAACAGCAAGAGTAACACGCAGAACAAAAGTAAAATTGATACAACAATTTTTAACCTGGTTGAATATCAAATATTGTACTCCATAATATTACACCAAAAATAAAATAATTCACGGTGAGTATAGAATTTACATAATATAATAATTGGATTTATATAAAATAATAACCCCTTTTGATTTTGTCACCGTTCTTGTATTGTTCTCAATAATAGAACTTGTTTGTAAGATTTTCTTAACTTGCACTGCTTCATTGAACTTTCATCAAACCTCAGCTTATCTTCTCCCAAAGATTCTACTTCATTCTCCCGAAGGATGTCAGCAATGTTGTTACAATATGACTTGTAATGCATGTCAATTCTCCAAGCTCTTGCGGACTTCAAAAACTTAATCACCGATTTAGATACCTTGGAAATGATATGCTGCTCAGAATTTTCTTCTGGATTGGTTCTCTCAAGAAAACGCCAAACCACTACTAAAGAAGATTTGTGTTTAAATACACAATATTCATATAGCAGTACCCTATCAAACTAGGTAACAATAAAGATTTCATAGTCTAAGTCAGATTCTATTCCCTTTGCAACTCTAACAATATTCTAATTAAATATATAAGGAATCCTAGTGAAACAGAACTTCTAGTTTCCTAATAATATAGATTCGGATTCCTTTGCTTCCCACAAAATCGATCGACTCAAATTCTGCCTGCATAAGGAAACAATTAAGACACCAATTCTGCAAAGCAGCAACACACTTAATTAGTTAAACTTCAAATTCAATCTTTTCAACTTATAAAGAAACTTCTTACCATGTTGGATACTTGCCAATAGTGATATGTGCATATTTTGACATATTTTTGTATCAAATTCTTGATATTTTCTTTATTTTATTCTTAATCATATTATAGTTTTATTAATATTTTGTGTTAGGAAATCAATAAATAAAAAGAGATCAAAAATACCCAAAATAAAACAAAAGAAGACAACACATTGCATGAGCAAGTTGAGAAATAATATTTCATTGGATCAAAAAAGCATTACAATTAGAAAAAAATGTCATTTTTGCCTAAATCCATTATATGTAGATTAAAATATATGTAAGAAATCACTTGGACTTTACAAATGATTGTTGGACTTTCATTAAATTCAAAATAAGCATGTTTCTAGACTTGTATTTTGGGCATAACTCCATGTTCAAGAGCCTTATAGACCTGAATCTTACTTCATTTGAAAATCAAGAAATAGAACTACAACTTTATTTATAACAAACAATTTGTCCAAGTATGTGTATTGGAAATAATCGATCTATGTTGACATATTTCTTTAAATCAAACATAACTTTCTCTTTAGTAGCTGAAATTAGGTGATTCAAGTTGGAAATGGAGCTAACAAACAAATTCATAGATTTCAAGTTGATCACATTTTCAAAATCAGCTAATTGCATGGAGAAAAAAGTGTGACAAAATTTAAATCTGAAAAGGACATGTGAATTTAGAGCATATTTGGAGTGGATTTGAAGATGCCAATTTAGGCACTCTTCTACTATAAATAGGGGCTTTTAGATAGCATTTAAAAGACACAAAAATCCTTAGAGGGGGAAATAAAATTTTTTTATTGTCTTTCTATTGGCTAAGTTTTTTAATAGTAATGTAAGTTTCTAGTAGTAATAGAAATGTATTTTCTAGTTTTTTTTTTCTATTTTTAGTCTTTTCTACTTTCATTATGTCTTTTTAAATTTTATTTAGCTAATGAGAAAAGGTGAACCTCTTGATGGAGGAAGGAAAACAATTATAAAGTGCATAATGTTCAGATGTGTTGTATTATTATTTTAATTTTTGATTGAAACCCTCCTTATATTATGGTGATTCTTGTTTTATTTCGCTGTCCGTGAGACGAATTTTCATTTTTGCTCCAACATCTGACCAACTAATTGATCAACTTCTAGTATATGTGCTAGAACCTGATCCAGCCTTAGCTTGTGTAGATTAGTCTAACAGGGACAATGGTTGAAAACAAAAAATTAATTTGACTCTTAACCTGTGAAATTTATCCTTAATGGTTTCAACTAATAGTGTATATACGGTGTTGTTTCAACTTTATTTTTCAATAAGTTACATTTCAGGTGTTATATTCTAAACTCTACTTTCCTATCTATTTTCGACATTAGGGATAATATCTCGATTAGGTTGGGAAAGGGGATAGTTGATATCATGTCTTGTGTGCTCAGTGTATGTTTATCTATTTAAAAAAAAATCAAGTGTGTTTTCTTCTTGGTCCGTTGAAATCATGAAAAAATATGGCAGAGTAAAAGGTAAATGTAATACTCTTGAGACGCAACCCGATTTTTTTTTCCATAACATGGCAAATTTGTGAAGTTTTTAATAAAAAATTATGAATTGTCAAATTTTTTGAGTCGTAGATGTTCTTCCAACTTCAATAATTAAAATTAAGCATGGATAATGTGGTTTGATTCATGATGGGTGTTGTTTTGGACTTTGATGTTGTTCTTTGCTTAATATATTTTGGTGATAATTATACTCAAATATTTTTTGTGCAAATAGTTATGTTATTCGGTGTGGAGATAAGTATGTCAAAATAGGTAGTTCTTATGCCTTGCTTTAATCATCACTTGGATTTTCAACATTGCTACAACATTAAAGTTACAAACTCAAGTGCAAATTTTATTAAATAATAAATTTCTTGTGAGTCTGATGTCGATCCATAGGGAAGTTGCTTGAAAAATTCAGGATTATAATTTTAAAAAAAAAATAGAATTTATGTGAATCAAAATATTTGAACAATTAATATATGCTGTAAATAAAGAAAAACTGAAATAATAAAAGCATTGAAGATTAAGGATCTATTCTTGAGTTTTGGATAGATAAACGGTTATTTATTCTTTTTACCTCTATTAATTTCCACAACTGGAATTCATACATAATGAAAGTTTCAATGGAAAGATATTATCAAATAGCTTATGCAATAAGGTAATCATGATATTGTCTTACTATTGCAAATTATCTCTTAACACCAACACTTATTTATGGGATCAAGCATTTTTGCATACCTTTGTTAACAATAAATCAAGGTTTCACATTAGCCATTGGTAGGGTAAAACCATACAATAAGCTAAATGAACCCAAGTTGTAATGCCCAATTCTCAATTCTCTCCTACATACCCAATAATAAGCATTTTGCATGAATATGCATCTAATCAATGTGCATTATCGAATTATGGCATACAAATAGCATGATTGCACGAACATGAATACTTGTTATTATATACTTCAGTTATGCTTTAACATGCATTAGTATATGAAATATGAGATCAAACTTTCATTTCTTGATTTAACATATTCCTTAAGTGCCCTTTTTGCAGTGAAAAGCTCGGTATCTCGGTTAAGAAAGATTGATGTGTTGAATGGCTATGAAATGAATTATTGGTATTGCTCCATACTAGTTAAATGCCAAAGTGATTAATTGCCTAAATATTTACTTGAAATATCTTACATTTGGCTAAGAACTAAAAGTATGCAAAATGATACAATTTTATTAGTTGGTTGACTAGGTTGCATAAAAAGTCAAAGAAATCATTTTCATCCATATTTTTGTCGAAGCACCTCAAAACGACCAGCCTTTATTCTCCTAAGTTTCTCCCAAATTTCTACACTCTCATACTCATAAAAATTGAATTCAATCCATAGAAATCCATAGAACACAAGCTAGAACAAGTTTCCATCCTTTTAAACTTGAAAACCGTTGATTTTGAAGCTTAAATCCAACTTAATCAAGGTATATTCTTTTTCAATGTTTCTTATGATGAATTTGTAGTATCTTGAATGGTTACATGTTTTAGTATGCTTTTGTATGATTGAAAACTTAAGTAAGTTACACTTGAAGCCAAAAAAGCTAGTTAAGCTAATTTTTAGCAAAATTGATAGTCTTGTGAAATTGTTTAATTTACTTGTTTCTATTGATTTTGTAATGCTTATATTATGTTTGGAAGTTTCTTTGAATGATTGAAAATAATAGCAATTAGTTTGCTTAATTGAAGGGTACAATCAATTTAAGTTAGAACCAAATTTACGCATGTTAATTTGGATTGTGTGCATATTTTAGGGGCTGCTCTAATAATTATATTTGAATTATTAGTTATTTAATGGCTACCCTAATGTTTAATGTCTTGAATTAGTAGTAAAATATGGAGTATGCATTGTTTTTAAGGTTATGTAATTGATATGAAATTATTTACAAAAGATTGAAAAGTGTATATGAACTTTAACTAGAATAGACTAAATGATTTATAAAAAGGATATTAAATGGTACATTATTTGATTATGTTAGGCCTTTAACACATCCTATCTTCCAAAGAGATTGGTCTTTTCACTTGCTATAAAGTGGACTTGAGGTAAGTTGAAGCTTTCATTTGTTGTATCACAAGAATCATATAATGTTGTTCATGTTTTAATGTGATTGTTATTATTTGTCAAATGATGTAATGTTTGATGAATTTATGGTTCATGAAGTATGATACTATTAAGAATATAATGAGGTTTTTAAAAATGAAGTATGGTATTTGATTGATGGTCGGGTAGACAAGGGATGCAGGAGGGACCGGTGTAGCCAACAAATGGTGGCAAATACTTGAGGTTGAAAAACTGGTATAGAAAAGCCACAATGAATGAGATAGAATACGGCTAATACCTGAGGTTGAAAGACCAAGTATGGAAACCCCGTATTAGTTCTCTTATTGGCCAATCATTATGAACAGGTTCTAAAAATTACGGTCTATCGCTATTAGTTAGGTACCACACTTCAAAGGCCCTAAAGAATGATTTATGAATGAAAATTATTAAATAAAATATTGCATTTAATGATTTATGAGATGTGCATATATGTTATTTGTTATTGCATCAGTTTCATCTTAATGATCCTTTACCTCATTAGATTCATGTGATACAGGTGGAAATGTACAGATTTAGAGGTTGACTGAGTCTTTAGAGCGGCCGGACAGAAATTTGTTCATATGCCATGTTTCGACCTGTTTTGTAGTGTATTTTAAAACTCTGTTTTGTTTTTAAATAAGCCGCTCTGTTATGATTTTGTAAACAGATGTACTCAGTTTTGATGTAAGTATATGGTGTGTTTAAAACGATTCAAGTTCTTTCTCTTATTGCTAAAAATGGGAACTTTTATTAAAAACCATAACTATAGTAATGATGAAAAATTAACATTTTTTGACTTAACTGTATCAGCTTGTTTAGGTTTTGCAGTTAGGTTAAAGGGTGTTACACAAGTATTTATTGTGACGTTGGAGATACATAAATCAAGAATTACTACGAAACAAGTAGGGTTTAGATTAAAATATAAAATAATAATACAATATACTTAAATATTTTCTACCCTTATAACCGTTTCTCTTTCTCCATCAAGAGGTTCACCTTTTTTTTCTCAGTAAAATGTAATTTAGAAAGACATAATAAAAGTAGAAAAGACTAAAAATAGAAGAGAAACTAGAGAATGCATTTGTATCACTACTAGAAAACTTACATTACTAGAAAACATACATAATAGAAAACTTAGCCTAAAGAAACCTTCTACCCCCTCCCTTACAAGCTTAATACATGGCCTATTTATAGTAGTTGTAGTATGCTAGAGGCCACATAAATAATGGAGGAGTTAATCAAATGGTATGCTAGTTGCCAAGAGTTGGTAAGTTGTTACACCAAGTCCTCAAAATTCTCATCTACTAGATTGAATTGCATTATTAGGTCCGATATATATTAATGTTGATGATGAGTAAAGAACAAAAGTTATAGATCTTTTGATTTTGATATATTTTCTTATATCATTTGTCAATTTAGCTGTCGGATGAGGAAGATATGGTTAAATTACCGAATCATTTTCAAGAGTCATCCTTAATAGTAGCAACAACACTATGTTTTTACCACTTTGACATATTTTCTAACCATCTTGTCTTCATCAAACTTATATATTTACCTTTTATGTATAAATTGTCCACATTTTAGCCCACAATAAATTTGGGTTTAAGAGATATGACCTAATTGGTCAAATAAGTCAATAATGGGTTGAACTCTGATCAAAATTTTGGTGATCCATTTTGTGCAACCACTTGGACAAACTTTATGTTATAATCAAGATTGAATTGGGCTGAGCTTCCAACAAAAACATTGTACTTCTATCTCTTGGCTTTCAAATGAAGTAAGATTTAGGTCCATAGGGCTTTTGATCATGAAGTTATGTTCAAAACACAAAAACTGCACAAGTCTGAAAACATGTTTCTTTTGATCTTTTTATATTCATTGATTTCCTAATACAAAATATTAATAAAATAATAATATTAACAAGAATAAAGCAAAAAAAGTATAAAGAATTTGATACAAAAATATGTCAAAATATACATTTATCAAATTTCTCACACTTAACCCTTGCTTATCCTTGAGCAAGTCTAAAACAAACTTAAACTAATCCATTTTCGTAGGAAATCATGATTGCATTTACTATATGTAACAAGCCTTTAAACCCCTAGGTGACCCATAGAGGATGAGTTATAGTCTCGTGAGGGTTTCCAGCGGTGATACCCACAAATACCTATAATAACTATGTTCCAACTATTATTCTCATGAAGCAACAAAGTAATATGAAAATAAAATCAAACAAGTGTTGAGTTTAACTCTTAGTCATTCAAAAGTCAATACATTTCCACAATAAGCATACTCAAGTTTGTGTATGGATAGTTAATATCAATAGTGATAAAACTATACATGTTTCAAATAAGTGAATTCTCATAAAACCTTACAAAAACCATCACCCAATCTATAATGAAAAAGCTAAACATCATAAGCTCTTCCTTTGGTGCAAATCTCCACTACACTGAAGGCACCACATTAAATCAAAAGGTTTTCAACAAAAGTTATAATGGGGCCAAATGATAGTAATGTGGATAAGAAATAAAAAGATAGTATACAACAAAGGTTATAAAAACTTCATGGAATTAGAGACCTAGAGTTTATCGATGAAAAATTCTCAAACTCCACAAATTTCAACATTGGGGTCTATTGTTATTAAATTGGACCCCTCTTATTCATTTTGAAACATCTCATTTTTAGTTGCAACAAGTAGCATTTTGCAAATTATTTTTCATTCATTTTTTTTAGATAAACTCCCCGACACTTATTTTCTATTCCAACCTGAATTTCTTTTGCAAGTTCACACTATTAACAAAATGTCTCTTAAATTCCAAATCATTTTTAGAACAAGGGTTGGATAATAGTGTATTTAGGTTAGGTAAAAAAATATGGTTATAAAAAAAATATTTATTTATTGAAAGGCTCAAAGTGGCTCACTATGGAGATGTTTTCTTGGAACATCACATGGGGAACGAAACTGATTTGACAATGGGGCTAGAAAGCCTAACGCCTTAATCATTTTTCTAGTGGTGCACTATCAGTCATTCACCTCGACAGACTAAAAAGAAAAGTTCTAATATTCAATCCCTACATGTTGAAGATCCAAGTGATGATTAGAGGAAAGGCATAAGAACTTTCTATTTTTACATAATTGTCTTCACACTGAACAAAATTTGAGTATAATTATCGCAAAAATATATTGACCAAATAACATCAAAGTCCAAAACAACACCTATCATCAATCAAACAATATTATTCATGCTTAATTTTAATCATTAAAGTTGGAAGAATCTTTACAACTAAAAAAAATAAAAATAAAAATTGGTAACTCACAAACTTTTATTATAAACTTCACAAACTTGCCATGTTATGCAAAAAATAGGGATGTGTCTCAAGAGTGTTACAATTACCCTTGTTCTGCCACCATTTTTTCATGATTTCAATGGACTTATAAGAAAACACACTTGATTTTGTTTTGAAATAAAATATTAGAAAAACACACATTGAACACGCAAGTCATGATATCAACTATCCCTTTCCCCAACCTAATCGAGATATTGTCCCCAATATCAAAATAGATAGGAAAGTAGAGTTTAAAAGATATCAGCTAAAGTGTGGCTAAAAAAATAAAGCTGAAACAACACAAAACACATACTATTAGATGAAACCATTAACAATAGGTATCGTAGACTGAAAGTCAAATTCAATATGCATTTTTTACCATTGTTCCTGTTGGACCAATCCACATTGGCCAAGGTTGGATCAGGTTCTGGCACATATGCTAGAAGTTGATCAATGAGCTGGTAAGGTGTTGGAGCATAAATGAGGATTTTTCTCTCAGCGATGAAATAAAACTTTTTTTCACAGCATGATTTAAAAAAATAGGAAACCATCATAAAAACCGTTAACATTAAGAATACCTACAAATTTTTGGTGAATGTTGACAACTTGGTATAATTCTTCCAATGTACCGAAACCACCAGGTAGAATAATGAATGCATCCGCATTATTTAACATGTTAGATATTCTGTCTTGAATATGTGATACTTTTAGCTCATCACTGATGGTCATACCTGTGATATTCTGTACTATTAAAGATTTTTGGGATAACTCCCACATCTTTGACTTCTCATATATGAGCAGAAATAGCAACACTCCCCATTATCCCCAAACTGCCTCCTCCACACACTAAATGAATTTTTCTTTTTGCTAAAGTTCTACCAAGGTTATTGGGTGCCCCTATAAACTCACCATTTTTCCTAGATTGGATCCACAAAAGACACAAATTTGGTTGAATTTGTGCGTCGAAGAAACTTCTATTTTTTTTTATTTTTTTATTTTTGAAAATAAGTTGTGGAAAAATAAAGTGAGTATGATGCTATTTAATGAGGTGTGAACAAGGAATGCATTTATTACATGTCTTTTTCTTTTATCAAAAATGTTGAAAATAAGAACACAAAATTTAAAAATTACCTACTTATACGTGAATGTACATATAGTTGTGATTGTGGCTCACATATTCTTCTAGTTTTATGTCCAGTAACGGCTTAAATACCCTCTATGGGTCGAGGATATGCTTCTCATCCAGTTTTCTTATAAACTAGCAAACAAGATCTTTTAATGTTAGATTTCCAAGACTATAAAGCTCATATTCATTTCGAAAATGACCCTATAAATTAAGAATTGCATGTTGTACCAATTCACATGAATGCGTCTCAAAGGTCAATATAATGTGATATAAAGACTCCTTACTTAGACCAAACATATTGAATTTAAGTTTATCTTCTCAATTTTCAAAAACCATTCCTAAAGAACGACATTTTGTGTTACAAGTCCATTTAGCACAATTGTGATAAACTTTCATTTTTTTCGCCCTTTATTTTTTTGAATATGCGCTTTTACCAAAATCAGGCATGTATCTATCTAGTAAGAAAATATGGAAACTCATGTGGAAACTCACATTCTCTTACTTTTGCTTTAATTATTCATCGTATGTCCTCTAGGATGCCCTTGTACATAAGCATCCTCAATATTTCAATCCTGATTTTATAAATTTTCAAAATTGTATTTTTAGGAAGAAAAGGAAATCACTTCTTGAGAGTTAGAAAAATGTCACCCATTTTGAAAAGAACAAGAAAAGAGAATGAGAAAAATAGAGAAAATTTGTACAAAGATTTAAGTTATTTGGGAAACTTACAAGTTCGACTTTAATAGCCACAGAGTACTTTTATTCACCACTTAATCGGAAAAAAAAATAAAAGGAAAAAAAACTTCAAAATAAATAAAGTTAGAGAAAGTAAGTTTATATATATATACAACATTAATCATAATAAAGGTTAGAAAGAAAAAGAATTTCCTCTTGTGAAAATTATTTTTTTAGAAATGGTTTAACTCTTTGTCCATTTACTTTGAATATGTTACCATTTATAGGATTTTCAATATCAATGGGCCCATAAGGATATACGTTTTTCACAATAAAAGGACCACTCCACCTTGATCTCAATTTTTCAGGAAACAGATGCAATCAAGAATTATAAAGCAAAATCTTTTGACCGACCTCAAATATTTTTCTTGAAATTTTATTATCATGAAAATCTTTTATTCTTGATTTATAAATTTTAAAATTCTCATATGCATCATTTCTCAATTCTTGAAGTTCATTAATTTGCAATTTACGCAATTTTGAACCTCATCAAGGTTGAAGTTAAACATTTTGATTGTCCAATAAGCTTTATATTCAAGTTCAACAGGTAAAGGACAAGCTTTTCCATAAACTATCCTATAAGGTGACATGCCTAATGATACTTTGAAAGCAGTTCTATATGCCCAAAGTGTATCGGTAAGTCTAAGAGACCAATCTTTATGGTTTGGGTTAACTGTTTTTTTCAAAATTTGTTTTATCTTCCTATTTGCAAATTCAACTTGTTCATTTGTTTGAGGGTGATAAGGGATTGCAACTTTATGTATGATTCCATATTTTCTCATTAAAATTTCAAAAACTTTGTCACAAAAATATTTCCCCACATCATGATAATAGATCGAGGAATTACAAATTAACTTAAAATATTTTATTTCAAAAATTTTATTACTGTTTTGTGATCATTGTTTGGATAAGGAATTGCCTCGATACATTTGAAATATAATCTATGGCAACCAATATGTGAAGAAAACCAAATGATAATGGAAATAATCCTATAAAATCAATACCTCAATAGTCAAATATTTCAATTACTAGGATAGGGTGTAGGGGTATCATATTTTGTTTTGAAAGGGACCCTAACATTTAACAATTTTCATAACTTTTTCAAAAAGTATAAGTGTCTTTGAAAATATTTGGCCAATAAAATCTACATTACAAGATTTTTGCAGTAGTTTTCTTTGGTAAAAAGTGATTACCACATGCTTCTGAATGACAAAATTTAACAATATTACCTATCTCATTGTCAGGCACACATTTTCGAAAGATTTGATCAGGACAGTATTTGAATAGGTATGGATCATCCTAATAAAAGTTTTTCACCTTAGTCAAAAACTTCTTTTTGTCTTGAGAGTTTCAATGCGATGTCATCTTTCCTGTCACAAGAAAATTAACTATGTCAGCAAATCAAGGTAAAATAGAAATATTAAATAGTTGTTAATCAGGGAAAGTGTCATTAATGGGTGTTGTTTGAAATAAGTCATCACAAACAAGTTTCGACAAATGATCAACCACCATATTCTCTACTCCCTTCTTATCTCAAATCGTAATATTAAATTTTTGGAGTAAGAGAATCTATCTATTTAGTCTCGGTTTGGAATCTTTCTTTGATAAAAGATATTTCAAAGTTGTATGATTACTGAAAACAACAATTGGTGAGCCAGCAAGATAAGATCAAAATTTGTCTAATGCAAAAACTACAACAAGTAATTCTTTTTCAGTTGTTGAATAATTTAATTGAACACTATTTAAAGTTTTACTTGCATAGTAAATAACATATGGTTCCTTATCTTTTCTTTGTCCTAAGACAACTCCAATAGCATAGTCATTAGCATCACACATTATTTCAAAAAGTAAAGCCTAATCTAGAGGCTACATGATTAGAACAAATGTAAGCATGCTTTTAAGCTTAACAAAAGCATTTTCATAATTTTCAGTCCATTCAAAAATTGGTGTCTTTTATTAGAAGATTACACAAAGGTTTAGATATTATACTAAAATCTTTGATAAATCTTCTATAAAAACTAGCATGTCCTAAAAATGATCTTACCTCCTTCACAGTTTTTAGTGTTGGCAAATTGGTAATTAACTCAATTTTAGATTTTTCAACCTCAATACCTTTTAATGAAATAATGTGTCCAAGAACAATACTAGTTATTACCATGAAATGACATTTCTCCAATAGAGCATAAGATTATTTTCTTCACACCTCATCAAAATTGTTTCTAAATTAGATAAGCAATCATCAAATGAATTAGCAAAAATAGAAAATCATCCATGAAGACTTCAAGAAAACATCCAACCATGTTACTAAAAATACTAAGCATGCATCATTGGAATATAGCTGGTGCAATACATAATCTAAAAGGCATCATTCGATATGCAAAAGTACCAAAAAGACATATGAAAGTTAATTTCTCTTGATCTTCAAGTGTAATTGCAATTGTAATTTGCTTATAGCCATGATATCCATCTAAAAAGAAATAAAATTCATGTCCTGCAACTCTTTCTAAAATTTGATCCATGAAAGTAATGAAAAATGATATTTTCTAGTAACTGAGTTGAGTTTTCTACAGTCAATACACATTCGCCAACCAGTAACTGTCCCAGTTGGAATTAATTCATCATTCTCATTCTTGACTATAATAACTCCAGATTTTTTAGGCACAACTTGAATAGAACTTACCCATTTACTATTAGAAATAGGATAATTAATTCCATTATCTAAGAGTTTAATGACTTATTTCTCACTATTTTTTTCATATTAGGATTTAGCCTTCGTTGTATTTCTCTAGAAGGTTTAGCATTTTCCTCTAGATAGATGTTATATGTGCAAATTAAAGGACTAATACTTTAATATCAGCAATGGTCTATCCTAAAGCATTCTTATGCATTTTCAGAGTTTTGATCAACTTACCTTCTTGAGATTCATCGAGTTTGGAAGAAATTATTACTGAAAAAGTCTCATTCTCACCCAAGAAAGAGTATTTCAAATCAACTAGCAAATGTTTCAAATCAACCACGAGAGCTTTAAAACTTGACGGAATAGATTTTACTATTGATGATAAAAGTTTTTCAAACTTTGGCTTCCAAAAATGATTTTTTTGTATCTGCGAAAATTCAGAGATAGTATTAGCGTGTGTCTTTTTACAAATACTTTCACTTTCAAAACAAGTCTCTATAAAATCTGAAGAGTTAGTGGTAGTAAAGTATTCATGAACAAGTTTTTTGATTGAATCCATTTTCTATACTTTGGCATCTTCTGCAGGTTGCTTACAAACATTAAACACATTTAGCTCTAAAGTTATATTTTCAAATGATAACTCCAAAATACCATTCCTACAATTGATCAAAGCATTTGAAGTTGCAAGAAAAAAGACGACCCAAAATGATAGGAATTTATGTATGTGTTTCTGCAACAGACTCTGTTTCAAAAATAATGAAATCAACTAAAAAGTAAAACTTATCAATTTGTATCAACATATCTTCTACTACTCCATTTGGAATTTTATTCGAATGATCAGCTAGTTGGAATAGAACAAAAGTTGTTTTAAGTTCTTCCAAACTTAACTGTTCATAAACTGAGAAAGGTGGAAGATTTACACTAGCACCAAAATCAAACAAAGCACGCTCTATTCTAGTGTTTCCTATGATACATGAAATGGTTGGACAACCTGGATCTTTGTACTTGGGTGGAGTGAATTGTTGAATGATTGAACTAACACATTTAGTTAAAAATACATTCTTTTGTATATGATATTTTCTTTTGATTGTACATATATCTTTCAAAAATTTAGCATAAGGTGGAACTTACTTGATTACATCTAACAATGGAATATTAATCTTGACTTATTTAAAAACTTCAAAAATTTCAGTATTTGAGTTCAATTTTTTAGTTGCTTGCAATATTTGAGAAAAGGGTTTTGGAGGTAAATATTTCTCTTTTTCATCATTTTCTCCCTTACCTTCATCAAACTTACCTTCTTCGTCAAAACTATTCCCACTCTTCATTTATGGAGGTAGATTAGAAATTTCTTCCTTGGGATGAATAGTCTTATCAATAACTTTTTTATTTAGAAGAGTTATAACTGAACTAGCCTCCTTGACTGAATTTTCACCTGAAGAAGAAAAATAACACTGAGTGGAAGGATTAGGTTGAGGTTGAGTAGGAAATTTATCTTTTTCATGAGTACGCAAAGAAGCTGTCAGTGTTGAAAGTATATTTTTGATCTCATTGATAGCTTGTGAAGTCTGATTATTAATGTTTGTTTGTTCATGCATAAATGCTTGCAAAGTCTCCTAAAGGGATTTTATATATGGGGCTGGATAAGAATGAAAGTTTGGTGGTTTTTGTGAATGCAGTAGTTGGGCATAGTTATCATCTCGCCAATTGAAATTGGAATGGTTTCTCCATTGTGGATTGTAAGTTTTAGAATATGGAGAATGGAAAAGTTTTTGGAATGTGTTCATGAAATTTTCTTGTATTGGAATATTTGGACATTCATTGGCAGAATGCCCCAAAAGTTCATAATTGCTACAAACTTATTCCTTTTGCACAGATTTAATTTCCTTTACCTTTTTAAGTTCCATGTCTTCAACTTTTCTTGTTAAACTAGCGAGCCTGACATTTAGATTATCTTCTTGGCTAAGGTAATATTTTCTTTTAATAATATTAACAAGATTAGATCCAATAGAACCTTCTGAATAATTAACACTATGCCATGATTGAGAGTTTTCTACTAAATGATTTAGATATTCAAGGGTTTCATCAGGTTCTTTATCAAGAAACTCACCATTACACATTGTTTCAATAAATTATTTTGTTTTAGGAGTTAAACCTTCATAAAAGAAACTAATTAAATGCCATTTTTCAAAAGCATGATGTGGGCATGAATTCAACATATATTTAAATCTTTCCCAACATTGAAAGAAAGCTTCATAAGAATTTTGTGAAAAAATTAAATTTATTTTTTCAAAGCATTAGTTTTTTGAGTTGGAAAGATTTTTTTCAAAAATTCAGCTTGCGTTTCTTGCCAAGTGCCAATTGGCCTAGGTTTTAAAGAATTAAGACAAGTTTTTGCTTTATCTTTTAAAGAAAAAAGAAATAATTCATCAAAAGTAGCACATACTTCATCAAATTCTTTCAAATATAAGTAAGGATTTTTAGAGTCTAAACCATAGAAATTAGAAAGTAAAAGGATTATATCTGGCTTGAATCAAAAGTTATTTGCATTGAGAGGAAAACTAAAACAAGAAGGAGAAGAACTTTGAGGATATTGTAAGTAATAATGCATGGTACACACCTGTTGATTTTCATTTTCGTCTTGGACACTTTCATTTCAACCATGGTGGAAGTGTGTGGAGTTGATTCAAACAAATTTTCAAACAAAGTTTCATAATTATTTTTAACTAAACGCTGAGAATTAAGACTACGATACCATATAACCATATAACCATAAAGAAAATAAGCAAACTATATTTACAAAGGAAAAATATTAACAAACCTGAATAATTACTTTCCCTTCCCCAACAATGGTGTCAAAAACTTGCTACAACTTTAAGGTTGCAAACCCAAGTGCAGGTTGTATTAAGTAATAAATTTCTCGTGAGTGTGAGGTCGATCCACAGGAAAATTGCTTGAAGAATTTAGGATTATAATTCTAAAAAAAAATAGAATTTACGTGAATCAAAATATATGACCAATTAATATATACTGTAAATAAAGAAAAACTAAAGTAATAAAAGCATTGAAAATTAGCGATCCACTCTTGAGTTTTGGATAGAGAAACTGCTATTTATTCTTTTTACCTCTATTAATTGCCATAATTGGAATTCATACATAATGAAAGTTCTAATGGGAAGATATTATCAAATAGTTCATACAATAAGGTAGTCATGATATTATCTTACTATTTGTAAATTATCTCTTAATGCCAACACTTATTTATGGAATCAAGCATTTATGCACACCTTTGTCAATAACAAATCAAGATTTTAAATTAGCAGTCGATGGGGTAAAATGTAAAATAAGCTAAATGAATCCATGTATTTGTTGTGCCATTACAGATACATAAATCAGGAATGACCACAAAACAAATAGGGTTTAGATCAAAACTCAAAATAATAATACAACAAACTTAAATATTTTCTACCCTTATAATTGTTTTTCTTCTTCCATCAAGAGGTTCACCCTTTTTCCTTAACAAAATAAAATTTAAAAAGACATAATAAAAGTAGGAAAGACTAAAAATAGAAGAGAAACTAGATAATGCATTTCTATCACTACTAGAAAACATACATACTAGAAAATTTAGCCTAAAGAAACCCTCTACCTCCCTCTCTTACAAGTTTAATACATGGCCAACTTATATGATGTTTTTGTGATATTCTTTGAGATATTATTTGTTTGAAGCACGCATAGTTTCATCACTATTGAGATTAACTATTCATACACACACTTGAGTATCTTTATTGTGGGAATGCATTAACTTTTGAATAATTAAGAGTTAGATTCAACACTTGTTTGATTTCATTTACATATTACTTTGTTGCTTCTTGAGAATAATGGTTGGAAGTAGTTATCAAAGGTATTTATGGGTATCACCATTGGAAACCCTCACGAGACTATAACTTATCCTCTATGGGCCATCTAAGGGTTTAAAGGCATGTTGCATATGCTAAATACAATCATAATTTCCTACAAAAGTGGATTAGTTTAAGTTTGTTTTAGACTTGCTCGAGTACGAGCAAGGGTTAAGTATGGTAGAATTTGATAAGTGTATATTTTGACATATTTTTGTATCAAATCCTTTATACTTTCCTTACTTTATTCATGTTAATATTATATTTTTATTAATATTTTGCATTAGGGAATCACCGAACAAAAAAAGATAAAAAAAGAGCCAAAATAAAACTAAAGAAGACAACATGTTTCGTGAGTAAGTTGGAATATAAAATTTTATTAAATCAAAAAAACAACACGATTAGAAGAAAATATTTATTTTTGCCTAGATCTATCATGTGTAGATCAAAATATCTGCAATAAGTCACTTGGACTTTGCAAGTGATTGTTGGGCTTTCATTAAATTAAAAATAAGCATATTTCTAGACTTGTACAATTTTTGTATTTTGGGCATAACTCCATGTTCAAAAGCCTTATGCACCCAAATCTTACTTTATCTAAAATCCAAGTGATAGAACTATAACTTTTTTGTTGGAAGTGTAGCCCATTTCAACCTTGATTAAAGCCAAAAATTTGTCCAAGTGTGCACATTGGAAGTGATCTATCTATGGTGACACATTTTCTTAAATCAAGTATAACTTTCTCCCTAGTAGTTGAAATTGGGTGATTCAAGTTGAAAAATAAAGCTAATAAATAATTCTATAGTTTTTTTGTATATTACGTGATGAGTGGATTTCAACCCATTAATTTATTACTATTTACTTAACTTTTTAATTAATTTTAGAAATTATTGTGAATTTTATTATCATTTTTAGTGTTTATTTGACATATTTGATTATGAAGAGAGAAAGACGACTTGAATGTACAAAATCTGCAATCTTCTTACATTATTTCTTAAAAAAAAGTTATTTTTCTAGTAGGGTCAGCGCTGCCACACTAAAAAGGGGTAAATTAGGGTTTTTTGCCCTCTTTAAGGCATTCTACATTGGATTTGAGATTCAAAAAGCCTCCAAAGGGGAAGAGAAAAAAAAAAGAGAGAAGGAAGAGGAAATGAGAAGAAGACAAGGTGAAACAATTTTGGGGAAGATGAGAGAATTCTTCAAAGATTGAATAATAAAACATCTAAAAGGGAAGAAATTCATCTCTTCCAAGTTCTATTTGTATTTTTTTTTTTCTCTCTTTGATTATGTTCATGAATATTGTTAAGTTATTATTCATTTTCACCATGAACTAATTTCTTTTTTTAGGATTGTGATGTAATCTAATTAGGATGCCTTAAATATTTTTATTAATTCAATTATTGATTTATTTTTGAGTTGAGTGTTCTTCATTGTTCATAATGCTTCTAATTACTTGATCACTAATTAGATGATTTGTTAATCAAAAGGATTCGGAAGGTGAATTATATGTTTAGTTCATTATGAAGAATGTCATAAATTGCATGTGATATAGAAATATATTTACATAGTTTGTGTAGTCATGTTTAAGATCCATAGAACCTAATGAATTGTTGATTATTGTAATTCACATATGAATATTATGGGTTAGCAATTGATAATATTTTTGTTAGACCTCGGGAAAGGCTAATGGATAATTTAGAGATTCTCGACTATCACTTGGGAAATAAATTGAGTTTGATGAGATAAATTATTCAAATCGGACTAATTATGGTGAAATTATAAACCCTAGGTTTTTAAGTCATAGAAGTTAATTTCAATTTGCTTTTGCAGATTAGTTTAGTATTTTCTTAGTTTGCAATAATCACGTCTCCATTACGATTGTTTAAATAAAATTAAAGTTAACCCAATTTTTTGTACTTAGTAATTCAACAGTCTTTGTGGGAACAATATTCTACTCATTCACTTTATTACTTGTCTATGATAACGTGCACTTGTATTCACAAAATTTGCAGCAATACATCTCCAAAATAAGTTGATTTCATGGAGAAAAATGTGTGACAAAAATCGACTTTGAAAAGAACATGTGAATTTAGAGCACATTTGAAATTAATTTGGAGTGAAGTTGGAGATGCCAATTTAGGCACTCTTCTACTATAAATAAGGGTTCTTGGATGTCATTCAAAACATACAAAAACCCTTAGAGGGGGAAATAAAATTTTAATGTTCTCTCTCTTTTGGCTAAGTTTTTTAGTAGTAATGTAAGTTTTCTAGTAGTAATAAAAATATATTCTCTAGTTTCTCTTCTATTTTTAATCTTTTCTTAATGCATGAGTTATTTGTATCATCTTTCTATTGGAACCTTCATTATCTATGAATTCCAATAGTGTCATTTAAAAGAAGTAAAAAGAATAAATAATCGTTCCTTTATCAAAACTCAAGAGCGGATCCATAATCCTTAGTACTTTTATTCCTTTGATTTCTTAGTTATAGCATAATTTTTTTCTTTTCATCTAAACTACATTCAATCCACCTTTTGAGAAATATAAACCCGAAAACTCTAAACAACTTCCTTGTGGATTGACCCCGAATTCCCGAGAAATTTATTACTTGATACAACTTGCACTTGGGTTTGGTGCCGTTTTCATGGAAGACAAGGTAAGTATTTAGGTTTGTAAATATTCTCTTTGTAAATATTGTGTGTTTGTTCTTTTATGATTATATGTTCATATGGTATCGTAATCATAATTCTCATCATTTAGTTAGAAATATTTTTGAAACTTTGTTTGGAAATTTATTTGACTTCCACCATAGCTGAAAATGAAATTGTTTGGGATGAAAATAAGAATCGACAGGTGCATACCATGTGCTATTACCTGCAACCTTTGCAAAATTCTTCTTCTTCTTGTTTTATTTTTCTTCTCAATGCAAGTAACTTTCGACTCAAGCCATGTATGATTTCTTTACTTCCTAATTGACATAGTTTAAACTCTCAATACCCTTACTTGTATCTAAAAGAATTTGATGAAGCATGTGCCACTTTTGATGATCATACTTGTACAAATGAGATTGTTAAACTCAAATTATTTCTTTTTTTTCTTTAAAAGATAAAGCAAAAAACTTGGTAAGAAATGCAGGCTGAATTTTTAAAAAAGTTTTTTTCAACTCATAAAACTAATGCTTTGAAAAGACAAATCCAAATTTTTTTCTCAAAATTCCAATGAAGCTTTTTTTCAATGTTGGGAAAGATTTAAAGATTTGTTCAATTCATGCCTACATGCAACAATATTAGTTGGATAGTTGTTGGATGTGAAATTAGTGATGAAATATTTTGTTTATTTTCCTAGTACTTTATCTTTGTGGTAGACTTTGATGGGAACAAATTGAAAAATATGTTTGCTTTTGTAAGCTAAATGCATGTTGTATCACAATTTTTGTGTTTGTAAAAATTAACAAAATAAGAGAATGATACTATATGAAATTTATTGAATTTCATGATTGAATGTGAATACAATATCTATTTAACCCTCTGATTCTTCGCTTAAAGAATATAGGTTTTATAATTTGAAATTTTGAAGGTGGAATTGATGATTTGATCTCATCTAAAGTCGATTTAGCCTATAGTAATATTAATTCAAGGGTTTAACACCATTATCTCGAATTAAACTCCATGATTTGATGAGCTCTGCATAAACGTCTTGATATTCGCCTTGAACGGCCGTGGATCTTTTTGCATGGTGAACTTTGGTTGAGAAAACTATGGAAATTTCTCCAACAACTCTTGGATGCAACTTGTTTATTGTTTTTGTATTTAACCCTTTAGAGCTGGCCCCTATTTATACTTGTAGAATACGGGGTTCTTGCCATAACTATTTGATAAAGTGGCACAATTTTATTAGTTGCTACAACTCTAAGGTTGTAAATCTAACTCCAGGTTGTGTCAAATAATAAATTTTTTATAAATTCAAAGTCGATCCACAGGGAAGTTGTTTGAAATTTTTGGGATTATATTTCTTAAAAGAAGGGATTTATATGCTTTAGAATATAAAGAATAATTTATGCTATAACTAAGAAATCAAAGTAATAAAAGTACTAAAGATTAGGGATCCGTTCTTGAGTTTTGGATAAATGAATGATTATTTATTATTTTTACCTCTTTTAAATGTCACTATTGGAATCCATACATAATGAAGGTTCCAATGGAAAGATGTTATCAAATAGCTTATGCATTAAGGTAATCATGATATTATCTTACTGTATGCATATTATCTCTTAACACCAATACTTGTTTATGGGATCAAATATTTATACACACTTTTGTATACAAAAAATCAATGTTTTACATTAGTAGTCGGTGGAATAGAACTATACAATAAGCTAAACGAAATTTAGAAAGATATAATGAAAGTAGAAAAAACTGAAAATAGAAGAAAAACTAAAGAATACATTTCTATTACTACTAGAAAACTTAGCCTCAAGAAAGACAACAATAAAACTATTTCCTTCTCTAAGGGTTTTTTTGTGTCTTGAATGCCATCTAAGAGCCCCTATTTATAGTAGAAGAGTCTCTAAGTTGGCATCTCCAAATTAACTTCAAAAGTGCTCTAAATTCACATGTCTTTTTCAAATCCAAATTTTATCACACATTTTTCTCAATGAAATTAGTTAAATTTAGAAAAGTGTCAACCTAAAAGTTGTAGATTTATCTGTTCGCTTTATTTTCCAACTTGAATCAATTAATTCCCACCACTAGGGAGAAAGTTATGCTTAATTTATGGAGATATGTCAACATACATACATCCTTTCTAATGCACACATTTGGACGAATTTTCTGTTATAATCAAGGCTGAATTAGGTCGAGCTTGCAATTGTAAAATTATAGTTTTATCTCTTGGGTTTAAAGTAAAGTAAGATTCAGGTCCATATGGCTTTTAAGTATAGACCCAAAATACAAAAACTGCACAAGTCTAGAAATATATTTTTTTTTAATTTAATGCAAGCCAAACAATCATTTGCAAAGTTCAAGTGATTTCTTACATATATTTTGATCTACATATGATTGATTTAGGCAAAAATGGCCATTTTCTTCTAATTGTGATGCTTCATTAATTCAATGATATAATATTTCCCAACTTACTCACGAAACGTGTTATCTTGTTTGGTTTTATTTTGGCTTTTTTGGATCAATTTTTGTTCATTGATTCTCTAACACAGAACATTAATAAAATTATAATATTAACAAGAATAAAGCAAGAAAAGTACAAAGAAATTGATATAAAAATATATCAAAATATGCACTTATGAAATTTTCCCACACTTAACCCTTGTTCATCCTCGAGCAAGCCTAAAACGAACTTAAACTAATCCACTTTCATAGAAAATCACGATTGCATTTAGCATATACAACAAGCCTTTAAACCTTTAGATGGCCTATCGATGATGAGTTATAGTCTCATGAGGTTTCTAGCGGTGATACCCACAAATACCTACGATAACTAACATCCAACCATTATTATCAAGAAGCAACAAAGTAATATGAAAATAAAATAAAAAAAGTGTTGAATCTAACCCTTAGTCATTCAAAAGATAATATATTTCCACAATAAGCATATTCAAGTGTATGTGTGTGAATAGTTAATATCAGCAGTGACGAAATCATGCATGCTTCAAATAAGTGAATTCTCATAGAACCGCACAAATACCATCACCCTATCTCTAATGGAAGAGTTAAACATCATAGGCTTTTCATTTGGTACAAATCTCCACTTCACCAAAAACACCATACAAAATTAAAAGGTCTTCAACAAAGGTTATAATGGGGCTAAAGGGTAGTGATGTGGATATGAAATAAAAGGATAAGATGCATAAAAGATTCTAAAAACTCCATAGGATTAGAGATATAAAATTTATCAATGAAGAATTCTCATACTCCATGAATTTCAACATCAGGGCCTATTGTTATTGAATTGGACCCCTCTTTTTCATTCTTATTGATTTTGCAATAATCCATTTTTAGTTGCAACTCGTAATATTTTTAACAATTTATAATTTTATTTTATTTTTTTATTTTTTAGAAGAGAAACTCCCCCATACTTATCTTCTATTCCAACCCAAATTTCTTTTGCAAGTTCATCTTATCAATGTAACATCTCTTAAACTCCAAATTATTTTTAGAATACGGGTAGAATAATAGTATATTTAGGTTAGGTAAGAAGATATGATTACCATAAAAATGTTTGTTTATTTGAAAGATTTAAAGTAACTTACTATGGGGATGTTATCTTGGAACATCACATGGGGAACAAGCTAATTTGGCCATGGTGCTAGAAAGTTTAATACCTTAATCATTTTTCAAGTGGTGCTCAATTAGTCATTCACCTCAATAGACCAAAAGAAAATTTTCTAACACTCAACCCCTATATGTCGATAATCCAAGTGATGATTAAAGCGAGGGTATAGGAACTACCTATTTTGACATGCTTGTCTCCACTACGAATAACATAACTATTTGTGCATAAAGATTTAAGTATAATTATTATAAAAATATATTAACCAAAGAACAATATCAAAGTCCAACATAAAACCCATCATCACTCAAACCACATTATTTGTGCTAATTTTAATCGTTGAAGTTGAAATAACATCTACGACTTAAAAAAATTGACAATTCACAAATTTTTATTTAAAACTTCACAAACTTGCAGACGGTGAAATAAAACTTTTTTCTACAATGATCTACGAAAGATAGCAAACCATCAAAGAAAATACTAACATTAAGAATACCTATAGGTTTCTAGTGAATGTTGAGTTGTGCCCAAGAGACAACTTAGAATAATCCCTCCAATATAACAATACCGCCAGGTAGAGTAATGAATGTATACGCATTGTTTAACTTGTTAGGCATTTTGTCCTGAATATATTATACTTTTAGTTCATTTCCAATACTCATACCTGTGATATTATGTACTGTTAAAAGTTTTGAGATAACTCCTAAAACTTTGACTCCTCCTACATCAGCAGAAGTAGCAACACTCCCTATTAACCCCAGACTGCCTCCCCCATACACTAAATGTTTTTTTCATTCTATTAAAGTTCTACCAAGGTTACTAGCTGCCCTTATAAACTCACTATTTTTTCCTATATTTGTTCCACAAAAGACACAAATATAGTTGAACTTGCAAGTAGAAACCTTTTCATTTTTTTTCTTTTTTTTTTTGAAATGAGTTGTGCAAAAATAGAGTATATACGGTACCATTTATTGATGTGTGAATAGGGAATACATTTATTGCACGTATTTTTCTTTTGTTGGAAAGATTGAAAATAACAACACAAAATTTAAAAATTTGCTACTTACATGTAAATGTACATGTAGTTGTGATTGTGATTCACATCTTCCTTTGGTTTTATACCAAGTAATGACTTAAACACCCTTTATGGGTCGAGGATATGCTTCCTATCTAGTTTTCTTATAAACTAGCAAACATGATCTTTTAATGTCTAATTCTCAAGACTATAACACTTATATTCATCCTGAAAGTTATTCCATAAATCAGAAATTGTACATTGTACTAATCCACATGAATGTATCCCAAGAGTTAATATAATGCCATCTAAAGACTCTTTACTCAATCCATCTATAATGATTTAAATTTCATCTTCTCGATTTTTAGAAACTATTCCTAAAGAACGACATTTTATGTTGTAAGTCCATCGAGCACATTTGTGACAAACTTGCATTTTTTTTCGCCCTTTTTTTTGAATATGTGCTTTTACCAAAACCATACATGTTTCTAATAAGTAAGTTTGAAAAATCATGTGAAAACTCACTTGCTACTCTTACCATTGTTTCAACTATCCATCGTATGTCTCTTTGGATGCTCTTGTGCATAAGCATCCTTAATCTTTCACTTCTGGTTTTATAAATTTTTAATATTGCATTTTAGGAAGAAAAAAAAATCACTTCTTGAGAGTTAGAAGAATATCATCCATTTTGAAAAGAACAAGAAAAGAGAATGAGAAAAAGAGAGAAATTTGTTCAGAGATTTTAGTTATTTGGAAAACTGATAAATCCGATTTCAATAGACACGGAGTACTATTATCTGCCACTTAATCTAGAAAAGTAAAGAAAAAAATAAAACAAAGAAGCCTACAAAACAAACAAAGTTAGAGAAAATATGTATTTATATACACATACTAATCATAACAAATGTTAGAAAGAAAAATAATTTCCTCTTGTGAAAATTAATTATCTAGAAACGGTTTAAGTCTTTGTCCATTTACTTTGGATATGTTACCATTTTCAGAATTCTCAATGTCAATCACCCCATAAGGATATATCTCTTTTACAAAAAAATGACCACTCCACCTTGATCTTAATTTCGAGGAAATTAAATGCAATTGCGAATTATAAAGAAAAATATTTTAACCAACCTCAAATATTTTTCTTAAAATTTTATTATCATGAAATTCTTTAATTCTTGCTTTATGAATTTTAAATTCTCATATGCATTATTTTTCAATTCTTGTAGTTCAGTGATTTGCAATTTGTGCAATTTTGAACCTTCATCAAGGTTGAAGTTAAACATTTTGATTGCCCAATAGGATTTATGTTCAAGTTCAAGAAGTAAATGACAATGTTTTCCAAAAACTATCCTATAAGGAGACATGCCTAATGATGTTTTTAAAGCAGTTCTATATGTCTAAAGTGTATCAGTAAGTCTAAGAGATCAATCTTTACGATTTGGGTTAACTGTCTTTTCCATAATTTGTTTTATCTCCCTATTTGCAAGTTTAACTTGTCCATTTGTCTGAAGGTGATAAGGGGTACAACCTTATGTATGATTTCATATTTCCTTATTAAAGTTCCAAAAACTTTGTCATAAAAATATTTTTCCCAATCACTGATAATGGATCGAGAAATTCCAAATCAATTTAAAATATTTTCTTTCAAAGCTTTTATCACTATTTTGTGATCATTGTTTCAGCAGGGAATTGCCTTAATCCATTTTGAGACATAATCTATGGCAACAAATATGTAAATAAAACCAAATAATAATAGAGATGGTCCCATGAAGTCAATATCCCAAAAGTCAAATATTTCAATCACTAGGATGGTGTGTAAGTATGTTTGAGAACTTTTGCAAAATATGTAAGTATGTTTAAAAAGAGTTGGACAATAAAATCCACATTGCAAGATAAAGCTTTGCATCAATTTTCTTTGTAGAAAAGTGACCACCACATACTCCCGAATGATAAAATTTAAGAATATTACCTTTCTTATTGTCACATACGCATCTCCAAAAGATTTAATTAGGACAATATTTGAATTGATTGGATCATCCCAATAAAAGTTTTTCACCTTGGTCAAAAATTTCTTTCTATTCCTGGGAACTCCAATATGGTAACATCTTTCCTATCACAAGAAAATTAACAATATTAGCAAACCAAAGTAAAACAGAAATATTAAATAGTTTTCATCAGGAAAAGTGTCATTAATTGGTGTGGTTTGAAATGAGTCTCAACAAATGATTAGCCACCACATTCTCTACTCCTTTCTTATCTCAAATCATAATATTGAATTCTTGGAGTAAGAGAATCCACCTAATTAGTGTAGGTTGGCATCTTTTTTTGTTAAAAGATATTTCAAAGTGGCATGATCACTGAAAACAACAACTGGTAAGCCAACAAGATAAGATCTAAATTTGTCCAATGCAAAAACTACAACAAGTAATTCTTTTTCAGTTGTTCAATAATTAAATTGAGCATTATTCAAAGTTTTACTTGCATAGTAAATGACATATGGTTTTTAAACTTTTATTTGCCCTAAAATAGCTACAACAGCATAGTCAGTGACATCACACATTATTTTAAAAGGTAAAGTCCAATTTGGAGGGTACATGATTGGAGCAGACGTAAGCATGCTTTTAAGCTTAACAAAAATATTTTCACAATTTTTAGTCTATTCAAAATAGTGTCTTTTGTTAGAAGATTACACAAAGGTTTAGATATTTTACTAAAATCTTTGATAAATCTTCTATAAAAACCAGCATGTCCTAAAAATGATCTTACCTCATTCATAGACTTTGGTATTGGCAAATTAGCAATTAACTCGATTTTAGATTTATCTACTTCAATACCTTTTGATGAAATAATGTTCCAAGGACAATACTAATTGTTACCATGAAATGACATTTCTCCCAATTGAGCACAATGTTCTTTTCGTCATATCTGATCAAAACCATTTTCTAAATTAGATAAGCAATTATCGAATGAATAACCAAAAAATAGAAAAAATCATCTGTGAAGACTTTAACAAAATGTTCTACCATGCCACTAAAAATACTAAGCATGCATCGTTGGGATGTAGTTGATGCATTACATAATCCAAAGGCATCATTCGATATGCAAAAGTAACAAAAGAACATGTCAAAATAGTTTTCTCTTGATCTTCAAGTGCAATTACAATTTGATTATACCTATAATATCTATCTACGAAGTAGTAAAATTCATGTCCCGCAACTCTTTCTGATATTTAATCCATGAAAAGTAATGAAAAATGATCTTTTCTAGTAACTGAATTGAGTTTCTTATAGTCAATGCACATTCGCCTACCAGTAATAGTCCTAGTTGAAATTAATTCATCATTCTCATTCTTGACTACAGTAACTCCAGATTTCTTTGGTACAACTTGAGTAGGACATACTCATTTACTGATAGAAACAGGATAAATGATGATATTATCTAAGAGTTTAATGACTTTATTTCTCACTACTTCTTTCATATTAGGATTTAGCCTTCATTGCATTTCTCTAGAAGGTTTAGCATTTTTCTCTAGATGTTATATGTGAAAATTAAAGGACTAAGACCTTTAATGTTAACAATGGTCCATCCTAAAGCATTCTTATGCATTTTCATAGTTTCAATCAACTTACCTTCTTGGGATGCATCAAATTTAGAAAAAATTATTACTGAAAAAGTCTCATTCTCACCCAAATAAGAGTATTTCAAATCAAATGACAAAGGTTTCAAATCAATCAAGGGAGCTTTAATACTTCATGGAATAAATTGTACTGTTGATAATGAAAGTTCTTCAAACCTTAGCTTCCAAAAATATTTTTCTTATATCTGCAAAAATTCAAAGAGAGTATTAGAGTGTGTCTTTTTACAAATACTTTTACTTTCAAAATGAGTTTCCAGAGGATCAAAGGAATTAGTGAAAGTAAAATATTTGTGAACAAGTTCTTCAATTTAATCCACTTCTTGTACTCCAACATCTTCTGCAAGTTGCTTAAACACATTTAGTTCCAAAGTCATATTTTCAAAAGATAACTTCAAAATATTATTCCTATAATTAATCAGAGCATTTGAAGTTTCAAGAAAAGGACGACACAAAATGATAGAATATGTGTATATGTATGTGCAACAAGCTCTGTGTCCAAAATAATAAAATCCACTAGAAAGTTAAACTTATCAATTTGTACCAACATATCTTCTACTACTCCCTTTAGAAATATAAACGAACGGTCAGCTAATTGGAGTACAACATATGTCGTTTTATGTTCTCCCTACTACAATTTTAATGTTGCAAACCCAAGTGCAGGTTGTATTAAGTAATAAATTTCCCGTGAGTC
>CM033117.1:13098481-13135817 GCA_019321725.1 Paulownia fortunei
GAAAAAGAAAAGAAAAAAAAGAAAAGGAAAGTGGGTTTAGAAAAAAAAAATATTTTGTTAGTTTTCTATTTTTCTCTCCAAGAAAAAAAAAAGAAAAGAAAGAAAAAGACAAGTATTTTCTTGAAAATCTTGATTTTCTTATTCTTTAAAGAAAATAGGTTTCTTGATATTCTTTTCAGATCCAAATTTAAAAAACTTAAAGAATCAATATTTATTGTTCTTGAAAGCTTGTTCTTGATCTATCAATTGGATTAAATGATAAATTTTACTTCGGTTCTAGATTAGAAAATGATTTTAAGGATACTAATGAATTTTTTTAATCAGTGTTGCTTTTCATAATGTGGATCTCGTAGAGGAGAGACACGTGGATATCTGCAAGTTCTGATAAGCAATTGATTGCATTTTTTTTTATAGCAATCGGAGTGTATGAAAAGTATAATTCGAATTTAATATATTTATTTGAATAAACGCGATCGTTAGAATTGCTTTCGAATCAAGATGATAAATTTATTTGATAGTTTTTTCATAAATTTATGTTTGATAAAAATTTTAATTTTCCATTCTACTTACCCTTGTAATTATAGCGAACCCAACAACTAAACCTAATGATGGAATCAAGAATTCAAATACAAGGTTAGTGTTTTACATTTAACTCTTCATTTTTTGATGAAAATTTGATTATTACCTGGAAATATAGATTCTTTATGCACTAAGAATTTCCATTGGCTCGATTTGTTTATCTATTGCTCATTGTTATTAAAACATACATTCAATAGCACTTGGATAAGTTATTCATATGTAACAAGATGGAATCCTTTGAGGATGTACCTTCGGTAGGTATATTGACCTACAAGCTTGATGCTTGGGGTGATGCAAAGCAAATGAGATAATAATGCACTGACATGTGCAAAAGGTGGAGGACCACCACTAATAATTACGAACTAGGACAAATATTATGTATGAGCCTATCGATTATGAGTTGGATTTCTTGAAAAGCTCATAGGTTATAAGCTTAGATTATTTATCAGCCCCATTGGTCATGATTTGGATTTCTTGAAGAACTCATGGATTATGAGTAGATAATATTTTTGAACTTAATGATTATGAGTTGGATTCTTGAAGAGCTCATGGATTATGAGTAGATATTATTTATGAACCCAATGATTGTGAGTTGGATTCTTCAAAGAGCTCATGGATTATGAACAATTATTATCTATGGATCCATTGGTCATGGTTTGGTTTCTTGAAGAGTTTAATGGTTATGAGCTTAGATTATTTTTTAGCCTCATTGATTATGGCTGGATTTCTTAAAGAGCTCATTTATTATGAGTAGATATATTAGTCATGATCCCATTGATTTCGTGTAGGATTTCATGACGAATTCATAATTACGAGAGGGGATTATTCATGAGACAATCGATTGTGAGTTGGATTTCTTGAAGAGCTCTTGTTTATGAGCATAATATCTATGAGTCCACCAATTGAGGTTCGGATTTCTCAAAAAACTCATTATAAGAAGCTATTATCTATGAATCCATTGATTATAGGTCAGATTTCTTGAAGAGCTCATTGATTATGAGCAGACAGTATCTATGAGCCCATTGAATAAAGGTTGGATTTCTTATGAGCAGATATTATCTATGAGCTTATTGAACATGGGTTGAATTTATTATAAATGGAGATTATTTTTGAGCTCAGTGATTATGAATTGGATTTATTGAAGAGCTCATTGGTTATGAGTAAATACTATTTATGCTAATTTATTATGGGTTGGATTTCTTAAAGAGGTCATTAATTATGTACGGAGATTAGATATGAACCCATTGATTATGAGTAGGGTTTCTCATGAGCAGAGATTATCTATGAGTCCATTGATATGGGTTGGATTCCTTATGAAAGAAGATTATTTATGAGTCCATTGATTATGAGTTGGGTTTCTTGAAGAACTTTAGGAGAGCTCAGTCCGTCGACTTCCCAAAAATGCTTGATGAGTAGTAGCCTCTAATGGAGTGTGATGGTGTTATACCAATAATTCATATACATTTTGATTAACATTTGGTTTGTTTTCAAGTGTTTTTGTTATTTTTTTTGTATTTAGTTTGAAATCTTGTAGGTAATGACAAAATGAGAAGAAAATGGAAAGAAACCAAAAACTTTGTTGAAATGTTGAAGAATTCGAATTGTAGTGTGATTGATGGCAGTTTTCATATTTCAATCATAACTTTTAGATAAAATATCATTTCGACTTGAATCTTGAACCATTAGAAAGCAGAGAGATAGATCTATAATTTTTTGTTTACATAAAATCTAATTCTATCGATCGCAATGAGAAAAATCGAGTTCAAGAATCAATATTGGGCTGAATTTTTTTAAAATGATATATCTTGATATTTTAGGCATAACGCTCTCCACATAAGTCATATTTAATTGATTTAAGTTTCTGTGGAAAGCCACGAAAAATATCTACAATTCATTAGAAGACGTAAAAAACTAATTCATCCTAAAAAGAGATCAAAAACTAGTTGAAATAGAATAAATAGTGTAAAAATACTAAACTGAATGAGAAAAAATTGCAGCAACGGCGCCCAGGCGCCAAAGCAGGGCGCCTGGGCGCCATTTGAAGCTTCCAAAAAGAATACATGGTGCCTAGGTGCCATTATTTCATGCCTATGCACCATCTGAAGTGCTAAAACAGAATACATGGCGCTTAGGCGCCGTTCTTCTGTGCCTAGGCGCTAAACGACTAGAAAATTCTAAAAGTGTGATCTTTTGACTCAAATTTTGGACAAAACTATTATAGCCAACT
This sequence comes from Paulownia fortunei, assembly GCA_019321725.1. Classification (NCBI taxonomy): domain Eukaryota; kingdom Viridiplantae; phylum Streptophyta; class Magnoliopsida; order Lamiales; family Paulowniaceae; genus Paulownia; species Paulownia fortunei. The sequence goes on from CM033117.1 coordinate 13,101,288, forward strand.
TCTAAAAAAGACTTTGTGGATCTCTTATGGGACAAATTGCTAAGAAAAGGGAGTTTGGTAGGGAGAAAATTGGGGAAAAGCCAAGACAAGGGAATGATTTCAAAATTTTTTTGGAGATTTTTGAGGGAGGAATTATTGAGATGAGTTAAAAGAAGATTGGCATCAACCAAAGAAGATTGGGGGATTGGTTCTTGGAGATAAAAACCATTCATTTTTTTGAAACTAAAACAGGGTATTTTTGGAGACAAGGAGCCATTCTTCATGACAAGAAGATCTTCAACCATCCCTCTCACTTCACAACTTGATGAATAATTTTCATGCTCTTTCTTATGCATTTCTTAAAGTTGTATTCATCTATGTTGAACTAAACCTTTTTTTTTAGGATGATGTAACCTTATTTAATCCTATGTTTTGAATTCTAATCAATATTAGTTCAAGTTATTCATCTTATTTGTGTTATCTTGTTTAGTATTGCATCTTGACTATTTGGCTATTAATTGAGATTGTTTGATGTATAAGATTCGATACTTGAAAGAGGGAAGATTATATATGATCATATAGATAACACAACCTGGGAATCATAAAGTTAAGAAGCTTATGAAACCTTTAAAGTTTTGAAGAAGAATTCATTGAACTTTTGTAGAATTTTATTCTTAAATTTTTATAGAGATATTGAAATTCATATTAGAACTCATAGTCAATTCGACACTCGAGAGAGGGAATTGATAAACTTAGAAATTTTTAACTTACATATGTTGTTGATGTGAATTGATATGTTTTGAAAGGAAGAACATAGGTAATAATTAGATAAATCATTCCTCTAGAATTTCTTGATGATAAGGTGTTTGTTGTATTGTTTCTAAGAACTCTACTTTTGCTTTTTGTATTTTTTTTATCTTACCCTACTTTATCTACCAATCATCACTTAATTTTCTAGATAAAATTAGGACTATTTGAACCACACTAGTTGATACAATTTTTGATTACAATTCTTATGGATGCGATACTAACTTACCATTGTATTAAAACTTAACACCATGCACTTGCAACTTGCAAAATATTTCATGAATAAGCTTTCTCAAAAATTGAAGGATCTAGAGAGTTTTACTATTCCTTGTACCATAGGAGGATCTTTCTTTGATAAAACATTATGTGATATTGGAGCAAGCATTAATGTGATGCTACTTTCTGTTTTCAGGAAATTAGGAATTGGAGAAGTTAAGCATCCACTATCACCTTATAATTGGCGATAGGTCTCTCACCTATCTAAGAGGAGTTGTTGATAATGTATTAGTAAAAGTGGATAAATTTATATTTCCTCCAGATTTTGTTGTGTTAGATATAGAGGAGGACCAAGAAATTCTTTTAAATCTTGGTCGACCATTCCTTGCTACAGGGCGGGCTTTGATTGATATGTAATGTGGTGAATTAACTATAAGAGTTAATGAGGATAAAGTGATATTTAATATTTATCGTGTATTGAAGTTTCAAAAGAAACCACATACTTTTAATAAGATTGAAATATTAGAAACTTGCTTGTATAATTATTTTCTCAAACAAATTCCTATCGACCCTTTAGAGAGATGCATTGTTCATTACATAATGCAAGGTAATGACCATGATAATGATAATGAGGATTTAATGCATTATTTGCTTTTTTTTTTAATCAGGAGAGTTGGAGTTGAAAAATGATAAATGCAAGAAAGCAATGGAAGATACCACAGTTAAGGAACAAATAATATCATCAGAGTTGAAAGCACTTCCCGAGCAATTGCGATATGAATTTCTAGGTGCTAACAACACATATCCAATAATTGTTTCAGCATTCCTATCTCCTTTAGAGGTTGATAAATTACTTCGTGTTTTAAGAGAGCATAAATCTGCTATTAGTTGGTTAATTTCTGATTTAAAAGGTAGTAGTCCTTCAATTGTCATGCATAAAATCCTAATGGAAGAATCTTACAAACCATCTATTGAACATCAATGTAGACTAAACCCTGCAACAAAAGAGGTTGTAAGAAATGAAGTATTGAAATGGTTGAATGTCAGAATTATTTATACAATTTATGATAGTTCTTGGGTGAGTCTAGTTCAAGTAGTTCTAAAAAGAGTGGTATGACCACAATTCAAAATGATAACAACAAATTGATACCAACAAAAACGGTCACAGATTGACGAGTATGTATTAATTATAGAAAACTCAACAAAGCTACTCGTAAAGACTATTTTCCCCTTCCATTTATTGATCAAATATTATACTGACTTGTAGGGTATCAATACTGTTATTTTCTTGATGGTTATTCGCGGTACAATCAGATTATCATAGCACCTGAAGACACAGAGAAAACAATATTTGCATGCCCTTATAATACTTTTGCTTTTCGAAAAATGCCATTTGGATTATGCAATGCCCCAGCCACATTTCAAAGATACATGATGACAATTTTTCATGATATGGTGGAGAAGATAATGGAAATTTTTATGGATGATTTTTCAGTATTTGGCTCATCATTTGATTTGTGTCTACACAATCTTTCTCTTATTTTGCAGAGATGTGAGGAGACTAACCTTATTTTAAATTGGAAAAATGCCATTTTATGGTAAAAGAAGGTATTGTTTTAGGTCACCGAGTGTCCTACGAAGGACTTGATGTAAATTGAGAAAAAAATATTTCTATTGAAAAAAAATCCACCACCAATCAATGTGAAACTATTCATAATTTTTTGGGATGTGCTGGGTTTTATAGAAAATTCAGTAAAAAATTTTCAAAAACTGTAAAACCTTTATGCAACCTTTTAGAGAAAGATAAGCTATTTTACTTTAAATAGCTTTAATGTGGATTGCTTATGGACCTTTGATCATATCAAGAAGGTTCTCATTTCAGTTTATATTATGGTGGTACCAGATTGGACCCAACCATTTGAACTTATGTGTGATATTAGTGATTATGCGGTTGGAGCAGTGTTAGGACAAAGAAAAAATAAAATTTTCGGAGTCATTTATTATGCAAGCAGAACACTTGATGATGCTCAACAAAATTACATCACCATTGAAAAAGAGTTAGCCATTGTTTTTGCATTTTATAAATTTCATGCTTATCTTGTAGGTACCAAGGTGATAGTATATATCGATCATGCTATTATTAGGTACCTTTTTGCCAAAATGGATGCAAAACCAAGACTAATCTAGTGGATACTCCTTCTTCAAGAATTTGATCTTGAAATCAAAGATACGAAGGGAAGTGAAAATGTGGTGGCAGATCACTTATTGAGGTTGGAGCATAAAAATGAGAACTTTGAAGGACTAATTAAAAAAAGTTTCCAGATGAGTTTATTTTGGCAATTAAAGATAACTTACCTTGGTGTGCAAATTTTGTAAATTATCTTACAGGTGGATTATTGCCCCTGTACCTCACATATCATAAAAAAAATAAATCGTACATGATGTGAAATCATATCCATAGGATGATTTCTTACTTTTCAAAAGGTGTTCAGATTTTGTGATTTGGAGATGCATTCCAATGGAGGAAACAAATAAAATTCTTAAGCACTGTCATTCATCCCCATGTGGTGGTCATTTTGGACCTATAAGGATAGTTTTTAAGGTTTGCAATCTGATTTTTATTGGTCAACTTTGTTTAAAGATTGTTATGCTTTTGTGTAGGTATGTGAATAGTGTCAAAGGGCTGGAATAATCACTATACGCCATGAGTTTCCTTTGACTAACATGATGAAATTTGAACTCTTTGATATTTGGGGATTGACTTCATGGGACCGTTTCCTTCATCAAATGGCCAATCATATATTTTACTCGTTGTGGATTATGTCTCCAAGTGAATAAAAGCAATTGCCACACCTACTAATGATGTCAAGGTGGTATTTAAATTTTTGGACAAACATATTTTTACTCATTTTGGCATACTTAGAGCAATTGTAATTGATGAAGATACCAAATTTATGTGGAGAACTCCTAAAGTCAAAAGGAAAAAAGTGAAAAAAAAAAACCGAAAAAATCCACTATAAAAATATTGATTACAAAACATGTATAGTTTTTTGCCCTAACTTGAGTTTTCAACAAAGAATATAGAGAAAAGAAAAAAAAAGGCCCTTTCAGTTATCCCCACAAAAATACTTTATATCACAAGATTTGATATGTGATGAAGAATGTAGTCATACAACATATCCTGAAAGGTATATTGGTAAATTTGTCATCTTTCGAAATATCAAGTCCTACTTGAGAGATTTTAAAAAATATAAAAAGGTTTCTTAGTAAGGAGCATAAAATGTAAAAGTTTAGAATTTTGATACATGTTTAGTAGTTTTTCATTTTAGTACACAGGAGTATAATTATCTTCACATTAAATTGAATTGATCGTTTTTGTATTTTTTTAAAAAATATTATTTTTTAATCAATATCAATAAAATTGATATTGTTTTCATTTTTATTTATCTTATTTAAATTTTGATAAAATAAAATATGCCTATATGTTTGTTTAAAATCATTCAAAGTAGAGAATCACAGAAATAAGAGATTAATAATTCAACAAAATTTGCCTAAATCATACATATTTGTAACGAGAATATCTCATTTTATTAGTCAATATAGAAACACTAGTGGATAAATGTAGATATTGTTTATATATATAATTAATGATAATTTTGAAGTTATCATTTGACATTTTGAATGTAGATGTAGACATCATTTTCTAAAGCAAATTGAACCATTAATTAACACCTAGAAAATGATCACACTAGCACTTTCTCTTTTTTCTATTTTTATAGACTGTCCGCGAAGACTTAATAAAAATTTATTCGAATTATGGATTGAAGCAAAGAGAAGACCTGATAGGTTAAGTTCATGGGGTACACATAATAATGACAAATTATGTTATAAGTTAAGTACATTAAAGGCATAAGGTCTAAACTCACAAAAACTCTCTTATTAGCAATATAAATACTTACACCCTTCATTATTAATTAAGTGGTACGAAATCAGTTAAATACTCAACTGCTATCAAATTCATTAACTTATATCTATTTGTTTTATAACTGATTTGAATATCGTAGGGTCATCTTCGGGCCAACCCCCAATGTTCTAAATGACTTTTTATGATGTGGGTAATGAATCACGTAACAATTAACTTTTAGGTAGAGATTGAAGAAAAGGAAAAGGAGTGATAACACGGCACTTATTTTCCAAAAACTTCCCCTATAAAAAGGCTACTGCTTCTAAGTTCCAGTTGCACATAGAGCTGAAGAAGATAAACTATAGATTGAAGGAACAAAAAGACAGAGCAGAAAGATTAGGGTAAGGAAAAAATTACATATATGGCCATTCATCAAAGCAAAATTCTGATACTTGGTGCTACTGTTTACCTTGGCAAATACTTGATCAAGGCAAGCATTTCTATAGGCTATCCGACTTATGCCTATGTTCGCCCTATCAAACCCGAGATCGATCCTTCCAAGCTTCAAGTTCTCAAAGATTTTGAATCCATGGGAGTTACTGTTTACCAAGTATGTTTTGTCCTAATATATTTCCTCTGTTTTTTTATTTTATATTTTTGACAGTTGTGCATAAATACATGTTTTAATTATCTATATAATTATGTAGGCAAAATTGAATTCTTTATTAAAAATAATGGACAAAAAGATACTTCTATTATTTTTAGATATTTATATGTATTATATAGACTTACATATATATTTGGGGGTGGCTGCAGAGGATGGCAATGAGGCCACGTTAAAACTTGGACCCATCCAAGATCCGTCATGCTTGAAACGGGTTATAAATGGATTTAGATCGGATTTTGTATTTTTATTTTCAAGCCCGACCCCAGATTTGATCCGTTTATTTTTTAAAATATTTTTTATATTTTTTATATACATATATTTAATTGATGTTATTTTGTTTAGAATTTTTTTAAAATATATTTATTAATATTTTTATAATTATAAAGCAAGTTTATTAAGTCTACCCGTAGGGTTTGGGTATCTGACTACGTGAGTCTCGACCTTCAACAATTTTAGTATAGTAAGTCTCAATTTTAATAAACTTAACCCAAACCTAACCCATTATCAGTCCTCACACCTCTCAGCCACCTTCAATCCCACACCTATCAGCCCCTTCCTCAGACCTCAGTCCCTAATTCTATTGAACCCTTATAATTATATATAGCAATGTTTTTTTTAATATCTATTAGTTTAAAATTTTAGATTAAACATCTCTATGTATATATAAGTTGGTGCTGCCAATTATAATACAATATTGTTCTTTGTTTTTGAATAGGGAGAATTGGATGAGCACGAAAAGCTGGTATGTGTAGTGAAAGAGGTAGATATTGTGATATCAGCACTGGCAGTCCCTCAACATCTTGATCAACTAAAGATAATTAGTGCCATGAAAGAAGCTGGCAATGTGAAGGCATAGTATATGTAGACATATATAGTATTTTCAATTTCCTTTATCACTTTTAAGGTACTCATTTTTGCTTGGATGAAATTACAGAGATTTATTCCATCAGAATTTGGGAATGAGGTAGATAGGGTAAGTGGGGCGCTGCCACCTTTCCAGAAGCTACTTGACAATAAGAAGAAGATAAGGAGGGCAACTGAGGAAGCTGGGATTCCATTTACTTATGTTTCTGCCAACTCATTTGCTGCATATTTTGTTCACTATTTGCTCCATCCGCATGACGACTCCAATGAAGTCACTCTCTATGGAACTGGTGAAGCCAAAGGTACTATGATATGTAGTATTGGATGAAATTTTTAGGAAGAGAAAAGTAGGCGGAAGATCTATATCATTTCATTGATTAGGTTTGATACACTAAAGAAAAATATAAGGTTAATTGCTCCACTTGAAGTGGTGTAATAATAAAATGATCGAGATATTTTATGAATGATTGATAGTTCGAATTCCCTAGGTGTCACTTCAGCCTATGTGGGTGCGCTCACTTGTGGGTGATTTTTGGAGCTCATGTGAGATGAGCAACTATGTCCAAGAATCAACGTATCCAATGTTTATTTTAAATTTGTATCCAATGATCGAATTAGAGAAAAAATAAATCAAGCATGGATATCTAGATTATAAAAAAAAAATAAAATAAAAATACAAAATTAGTTACATCAGTCAATCAATATGCCATAGGGTTGAGAGTTGTGCTTAATTGTTGGACAATTAATTCTACGGTCGACCCTGGATTTGCGCATATCGATTTCTCTCTTAATATGATTCTCCATCAATGATATTTGTGACTTGATCTTTGGGATTGTTGTACTTGATATTGGATACTTCTTAGCTCAATTCAGAAAGGATACAAACGTATCTAATGCAACTATGAATTATTTATAAATTGTGAGATAAAAATGTATATAATAGGACATGATTAGTAAGAGTTTCCGATATTTTATATACTTTATGATCATTTACAAAATGTTGGGGTTAAATTGAAAATAGAAAATGTGAAAGCTCTTCGATTACTTATGTATTCTCTTTATCTTCTGTCCTTTTCAATCAAAATATGAGTTGAGCCCCCAATTAAAAAAGAAGAAAAAGAAAATGAGATTATGATTGTGGTTATAAAACAATAAGATCATGAGTTGAACACTAGATTTTATTTTGTATTCACATTATTGAAATTTTAATTTTTGTTGTACATATTAATATGATTATTGGTATTTAGTAAATTAAAATTTGTTATATTTGAAAATAATGTTTTAGTATATAAATAAAGATAGATAGAGCAAGTTATAAATCAATAAAATCCAATCTCTATACATTCTTATTATATAATATTATTTCAATGTCCTTATATATATATAATCCTATGGTTTTTTTTTTTAATATTTTTTTGTCTTTCATTATCAATTGCATCCGTATTGTTGTTCCATATTCCTGCACACCACCATGTTTATTTAGTTTGAGTTGACCTCGTGCAAAAATTGAAACCTGATTTAAATATGTGCAAATTTCACCTCTACTTTGAGCTTAGTTTCTAATTTAGTGTCTCAACAAGTACTAAACTCATTAGATTTAGAAATAAAACTGCAATTTTGACTTTAAAACAGTCTAAGAAATTCCTGATGAATGCATTATTGATCATGAATATTTCATAAATTCCTAAATATGTGGTAATAATTAAATGTAATAATCTTTGATGTGCAGCGGTTTTGAACTACGAAGAAGATGTTGCTCTCTACACGTTGAAAGCGGCAACCGATCCGCGGGCTGCCAATCGAGTCATTATCTACAGACCCCCAAAAAATATCATCTCCCAATTAGATTTGGTTGCTTCCTGGGAGGAAAAAACAGGACGTACCATGAAAAGAAAATATGTTCCCGAGCAAGAAATCATCAATCTTTCCCAAAGTAAGAATATATGCAATATTCTAGGTAAAACAAGTACATGTAAACACACAGGAACAATTACTACATGAACCTGGTTTATTACTCGTGGTGTTGTTATTTGATTATTACTTTTATTTATTTTTGAATTTTATTATTATTATTATTATTGGTATTTTATTTTTTATTTTTTATTTTTTTTGTGACTACAGAATTATCCTTTTCAGATAACATACCGGTGGCTATTCTTCACAATATATTCATTACCGGTGCTCAGGTGAGTTTTGGACTCACAGACGACGACTTGGAGGGGACTAAGTTGTTCTCTGAGCACAACTACACTTCAGTCGAAGACCTTCTCAATCGTTGCCTTGTTGATCCGCTCATTCCGAAATTGGCAACTTTTGCTTAATATAGTTCTTGTAATGTTTCATTAACACATGGAAATTGTGTCCAGTTCCATTGTAAAATCTAGTACGGACGATCTTACGTTAATATAGTGAGCGCAATAGAAAGATTTTCATCAATTAATATGAAATAAGATGTATACAAATATTTTCCAAATTGCATCTTTATGTAATATATGTGTGACAAGACGATGGGTGAAAGCTAAGGATGATAATGGGGCAGTCCAAGCCTGGAACCGCCAGGGCAGATTTTAATAATATAAATAAGTTTGGATCGAGTTTTAAATTTTTCATTTTCAAACCCAACATGACTGATTTATTTATTTATTATTTTTTTAAAAAATTATTACATATATTTTTAAAAGACATTTACTTAAGTTCAGTACCTTTGTGCAGTCACCAGTAATATATCATATTAAGGCACATTTGTTTACATGCAAGTGAATCATATCCACATTTTACTACTCATTTTTTTCAAAAAAAAAAAAAAAAAAAAAGAGAATTTTTTATTATGGTTGAATGATTAATTTAATTATTTTTCTTCGTACAATAATAAATAATCTACTTATTATTATTTTTTTGTTTTCATTGTTTCTATCTATTCATTATTCGAAGAACATCTCAAATGTTATGTATCCTCGATTATTTGAAAAATAACAGCCAATGATATATAATTTTGAAGGAATTAACCACACACACATATACTTTCTCTCTCCTCTCGCATGGATATTCTCATTTCCTTTCTTGACATCCATATAACTTCATAAAATTTGTGATATTCTCTATCTAAAGATACCCCTATTTGAATCACATGTTAGTTACAAAAGGTGTTGTATAGTATTATACCTAGAGTAAATTATTATATAATATATTATTTTAAAATAAAATATTTATTTAAATTTATCATTTTGAGTTTGTATTTGTCCATAAATTATTTTGATATTATAAATCGAGTGTTTAAGTCGTTAAACACAAAAAAAAATCGATTTAAAATTCAATCCAAAGAATTATTGTCCACGATTAATAAATAAATGCAGACAATTTATTTTGACAAGATTGTTTCAATTTTATAGAATCTTTTTTTGACTTGGTAATAAAATTGAGAATACATTTTTTAATGTATTGGGTTGAACCACGTAAAATTAAAATTGTGATTTGATCATACAAATTTAATTTTCTTGATTGTCGTATGTGACACCTTAATCTTGAGCGGGTAATGAATTTCGATTACTAACTTGAAGTTCCTTGAATCACCAATGGGTGAGATCAAATTGATGGTCAATACCTCGATATTTTGAGAATTAAAGTGAAATAACGGAGAACATATATTCGCAATATGAAATTCGTCACTTATTTAATAGGCATGATCATGATCTCACGCGTTCTTCTTATAGACAGTAAAATCTGAGTTCAATAATTCGACATTCATTATTGAATTAATAGTGTGATGTGATCACATAGGACTGTCAGATAGAAGTTGAGAGTTGAACATTTATGAATATTGGAAAAATGGTGTTTTGGTCTATTTACCTATTCCAATTATTCTAGTTAATTGGCGGGGGTAACATGTAAGATCGATAAATCAGAGGATATATATAATTGATTATTAGCTTCAATAATTCCAATTGTATTAAGAGTGCAGTCTCATTTATTTAGTGGAATGAAACAAGATTAATAAATTATTTTGATTAGTCATGAGTTGATTGGGTCAAAATTAATTTATTGGAGTTTAGTCTAATTGGGTCCGACCAGGTCCCTTAGGTGACTCTAGTATAAGGATTAGTTAAATTGCAAAAGTTTTAATTTATTAAAACTGCATAAACATTTGGGATAGGAAAATATCCTATCAGATAAGAATTCTATTTCTCCAGGATTTTTGAATTTGTTTATATTCAACGTTTCATTGTTGTGCCCACACACACAAAAAAAAACGTAGTGCAGTTTTACAATTCTTGAGAGAACACTAGAGAAGATTTGGAGGTTTGGAGTGTGGCACCATTCAATTCCGACAAAAAAAAATATTGTAGAAATAATTACAGAGGTAATCTTTCTAAACTTTTTCTTAACCAATTAATTAGTTTCGGTTAAATACACATTATGATCAATATTTTCATGACGGGACGTTTGAATCATAGAAAATAATTTTTTATGATTGAACGATCCGGTTCTTGGCTAACATATGGTATTAATTGATTAATTTGTTTATGCATGTGTTAGTTGAGTGGTGCCATAATTATATGACTTTCAATTGTTTGATTGAATGAGTTTTAATTTTGAACAATTTATGGCCTTAGAATTTTTGGAGATATAATTCTATTTTCGAGTCTTGTAACAAAATGGGTGGATTTTGATTCCATAATTTTCCTTTTGATTTGATTTGTTGCAATGTAAAATTAAAAATTTTTGTTGTAAAAGCTGAATCTTGGAGGACTTCTTTGCGATTAAAAGAAAATGACTTAACTGCATCTTCTCCAAAATTTGGAGGACTTGGCTGCAATTAAGGAAAAATCAATTGAAGAATGGGGTTGTTGGCCACTGCGATGGCGACGGGCATTTCTGGTCGTGGTTTATGCGACAGAGATGGTAAGCATCAGAGTAGCGCCGCTCGTTGTTGCATCTGTCGACGTCCACAGCTAACAGAGCACCTGGATCGAGGCGGCGATGACGGCGACTTCGCCTTTGCATTGTGGGAGTTGCTGGCCGCTGATTCAGGCAACAGTGACGGGCAAAGATGTTTCCACACTATCTGCTTGTTCTCATCCTCGGCTCCGATATGTGTGGGCAACAGCAGTGGCTGAGAAATCTGGCGATGGCGGCTAGAGAAGGTAGGGTCTGATTTGGATTAAAAAAAATTTAAAAATAAAAAAACAGGTCGAATTTCCTGTGCTCGGGTTGGATTTTTGTTTTGGATCAATTTATGGGCTGGACTTCTGATTTGGATTCCAAGAAATAGGCTGGACCTTACAAATGGAAGTTGAAGAATTGGGCCGTTTGTGGCCCAGTTAGATCTTTAATTTATTTATAATTTGTGTTTAGGATGGACCATAAATTTGTTATTATTTATTAATTATTACTTTTATTGCTTTATTTAATTTGTGAATTAAATGTCATTTATGTAACATGTCATGTAGATCGCATATACACCGCTCTAGGTATTATACTATATGCATGTTTCTAATATTTATTTTTTTTCTAATTTTTAATTAGATTAGAAAATTAAATATTATGATTAATGATTGAACTATTTTAAGAGTTAAAATTGATTAGGATATCATTACTAAATGAAAACCCAAATGGTTGAAAATATTAAGTGACTGAGGGTGCATTATTTTAGTGAGCCCATGGCCTCCCATATTAGCCTATTAGTAAGAATTGTGTATGCCTTGTGCCAATTTATTTGGTCTCCCTATAGAAGGGTTGCACTATTTTGGTTACTAGATTGGGTCCAATGTGGTGATAAATTTTAAGTGTTAATTAATCATGTTTGTCCTATAGGTAACGTAATTAATTAAATACTTAAAAATTATCAATATAGGGTTATACACTTAAATCAGAGACATTATGGGATTTCCTATATAATATTCAAATGATGTCAATGATGGTCGAAATTATGCGATATTAAATTAATATTGCATGAGATGGTAGATATATTGAATTTAGTGGGAGGGTCCAAGCCTAGCCATAAATCACATTTATTTCTTTTAAATAGAGATATGTTTAAGATTTTGAGGTTTTAGGTAATCGCCATATAACAATAATTTTGAGTCTACTCATGCATTTTTTGCATGCATTATATATAAAGTTTATTTGTTACATGTATAGCTCATTTTAATATTTTTATTTTAGAAAAATATCTGGAAATTCACTGTCCATGATTTTAGCTAACTATATTGATTAGAAACGTAATTTGATGATTGTTCTAACTGCGCAGAAGTATAAGTTTGTGCTAATTGAACCCTGTTTCGTTATACCTACTACAGAGTCTATGGTTGAACAGAAGGCGACCTATGACAAGTGGATCCATTCTGATGAGATGACCCGCTACTACATTTTGGGATCTATCTCAAATGTGTTGCAGTAGAAACATCAGAACATGGAACTTGCTAGTGATGTCATGGAGAGCTTTTGGAAAATGTTTGAGCACTAAGGATGCCAGACAGCTATTAGGTCTATTATGAACATGTGCATGAAACCGGGACGTTCGTAAGAGATCATATGCTTGCATTGATCACTTAGTTTAACGTAGTTGAGGTTTTGGGGGCTGAGATCAAATCGGAGACACAGGTTGACATGGCATTGGAGACTCTTTGTGAGATGTTTTCACAGTTCAAGGTTAGCTATAACATGAACAAGCTGAACATATCCTTGATCGAGTTGATGAAGGAGCTCCAAAATGCTGAAAATGTTCTTAAGAACAAAGGTGGTGATGCACTTGTTGTTACTTCTACTGAACCATCATCTTCCAAGCCGAAAGATAAAGGAGGTAATAAAAGGAAGAAGTCCAACAAGAAGGGTCCACTGCAATGGGCAAAGAAGGTCAAGTCGGATGGTAAGTCCAAGGGAAAGTGCTTTTATTGCCGACAGAAGGGTCATTGGAAGAGGAACTGCCTGGAATACCTAGCTTCGAAAAAGCAAGGTAATGGTGAGTTATTCTTTATTGAGTCATGTTTAGTGGTTGATTCTACTGATACTTGGATAGTAGATTCTGGAGCCACTAATTATATTTGCAATACATTGCAGGGGTTCCAAGTAACCAGGGAGCTCAATGAAGGGGAACATACTCTTAGGGTTAGCACAGGAGCAGTGGTGTCTGCAAGAGCTGTTGGAATTGTTTATCTTTATTTTAGAGCTAAGAAACATTTGATTTTAAGAAATTGTTATTATGTCCCAAATATTACTAGAAATTTGATTTCTGTTGCTTTATTGTTTAGACAAGGATATTATGTCCATTTTTCAACAATGGCAATTGATATTTTCTTGAATAAAGCCCTTATCTGTAAGGGGTGTTTGAATAATGATTTGTATGTCTTAAAACCTATCGATAGTTTTTTGTATCACACTACATATAACAAGCGCATCAAGTTGTCTTCCACTAATGAGACTTTTTTATGGCACCTAAGACTTGGTCATATTAACTTGAATAGGATTCAGAGGCTAGTAAGGGATGGTCATTTAAGTGATTTAAAGGTGGAATCCCTGCCTGTATGTGAGTCCTGTTTGGAAGGTAAATAACTAAGAGGTCATTTACTTCTAAGGGACTTAGGGAAAAAGAAGTCTTAGAATTAGTGCATTCTAACGTATGTGGGCCAATTAGTGTCCAAGCTAGAGGTGGATATGAGTATTTCATCACCTTCACTGATGATTACTCTTGATACGGTTATGTTTACCTAATGGCTCACAAATTTGAGGTCCTTGAAAATTTCAAGGAATTCAGAAATGAAGTGGAGAAGCAATTTGGTAAGAGCATTAAAATACTTTGATCAGATCGAGATGGAGAGTATCTATCTAACAAATTTAGAACATACTTGTTCGAAAATGGGATTGTATCCCAGCTAAGGGCACCAGGAACTTCCCAATAGAATGGTGTCTCAGAGAGGAGAAACAAAACCTTGTTAGACATGGTCAGATGCATGCTTGGCTTCTCCACTCTCTCTACATCCTTTTGGGGATATGCTATACAGACTGCGGTATACTGATTGAATATGGTTCCTTCTAAGTCTGTCCCTAAGACACCCCTGGAGTTGTGGAATAGGGGTAAGCCCAATCAAAGATATATTCGGATATGGGGATGTCATGTGCATGTGCTTAAGGGTAAGATGGAAAAGATGGAATCAAGATCAGAGGTATGTATCTTTGTAGGATATCCTAAGGGAACAAGAGGATATTACTTCTATAGTCCTCAGGACAAGAAGGTATTTGTGAGTACAAATGCAACCTTCTTAGAGGACAGATATATAGAAGAACATGAATCTAAGAGTAAGGTTCTTTTGAAAGTGATGAGGGAAAATATTCCTAGTTCATCTATTCTAGAGATCCGAACTGAACCTTCTCAGTTTGAATTCATGTTTCTACCACCGTCAATTTCTGGACCTAGTGGGAGACAAATGGAGGTTCCACCTGATGTGTTCACTGGTTCACCAGCATCTGAGATAAGAGGAGATCCTGTCCCTATTGTTCGATCACCTCCAGGTACTGATATTGAGAATGAGGGACATGAAGCACAAGAGATAGTGGAGAACAACAATCGACTCTAGTTATCTAGGAGCCTCCACCACTTCAACGTAATGGGAGAGTTATTCGACCACTTTCTAGATACTTGCTCTATGGAGAGTCTTTCGAGGCAGTCTCCACTGAATAAGAGGAGGATCCCACCTCGTATAAAGAAGCTATGGAGGACGTAGACGTTGACCATTGGAGGAGTGCTATGGATTCAGAAATGAAATCCATGTACACTAACTTTATCTGGGATCTAGTAGATATGCCAAATGGGGTAAAACCCATAGGGTGTAAATGGGTCTACAAGAGAAGCCTAGATTGATCGCTAAGGGTTTTACCCAGCGAGAAGGAATCGACTACAAAGAAACCTTCTCACCTGTAGCCATGCTAAAGTCTATTCGAATTCTCTTATCTACAACTCATTTTGATTATGAGGTATGACAAATGGACATCAAGACAACTTTCCTTAATGGAAATCTTGACGAGAACATCTATATGATGCAACCAGATAGTTTTATCCAAAAGGATCAAGAGTATAAAGTATACAAACTGAATAGGTCCATTTATAGACTTAAACAGATGTCTAAATCTTGGAAATATTAGGTTTGATCAAGCTATAAAGAGTTATGATTTTGATCAGAACCCTAATGAGCCTTGAGTTTATAAGAAAATTATGAACGACAAGGTGAATTTTCTCATGCTGTATGTAGATGACATCCTACTCATTGGAAATAAAGTAGGAGTGTTAACATCAGCAAAACACTGGTTGGCACAATATTTTGATATGAAGGACTTGGGAGAAGCAAACTATGTTCTAGGAATCTAGATCCTTTGGGATAAGAAGAACAGAAGGATTGCTCTACTCGATCTACCAACCTTCCAAAATATGAAGAGGGAAAGCCTTTGAAAGGGTTGTGCTTGGTCCATCGACATCCCAAATCTGACCGGCACAAGCCTTTGAAAGAGTTGTGCTCGGTGATCTGAGCACTCCATTATCGATGGTCAAAGCCCTTGAAAGGAGTACGATAATTCGATGGACTAGTTGATGAGCTGAATAAGTTAAGAGCCTTTCCAACAAAGAAGTGCTGGCCTTTACTTACCGTGTTTAATGGAGAATTAAGATCGAGGATCTGATTGATAATGCAATCATTAATACTTAAACGTGTAAAGATAAGAAAGGTAAAGTTGATAATGATAACAAGAGAATAATTTTATTTGATAAAATGAATTACATTCCATGATCTAATATAGAAACATAGTTGATCAGGGTGTCCCCATCTTTAAATACTAGAAATTCAATCTCTAAGTCTTCTACAAAGGTATATACAACCCTATCATCTATCTCTCCCTCTCTTGCTAGAATTGGCTGCTTGGAGGCCTGGGCTGGGGGAGTAGGAGCTGCTTCGATAGGAATTGGGAAAGGAGTTAGAGGAACCACCTCTGGCTGAACAGTGGCTAGCTATGCAGAAGCTGGCAAAGGAGGAGGAATTGGCTGAGTAGAGGTAGGTGCAGAGTCAGGTCTCTAAGTATAATTGGATGCTCAAGCCTCCTGAATGATGCAGAGAGTAGCCTCAGTAGCACATTCCCACCAAGGATGAGTCATAGCTTCGTGAGGGTTGCCTTTCCAATCTTTGATGGGTGGAGTTGAGCGGAGAGGGTCTTGTGGTCTAGCTCAGCTATTAAACCTCATTCTTGAGCTTCCACCTAAGCACATCAAAAGCCATAGTGGTAATATTTCAGGGCTATCGGGGCTAGTTTAGCCAGGTAAGCTTTCGACTTAAGAAAGTTAGACTGGATCTTATGACTATAAATGTGAAAGAATTCTCACTTGTCTGCAGAGCCCAGATAGCCATAATATCCATCTTTGATCGCTTGTCATAGCTTGCTTTCAGTCCTTGTTCATAGTTGAGCTTATGACCCTCTTTTTGAGTTTGGACTCTATTTCATGTACTGAAAACATGAGGCGAAAGTTCTCATCCTCAATAGCCTTATGCTTGGCCATAAGTTCAAAGTTTCTGGACTCGTAAGAAGCTTTCTTGGTCACCGTCTACGCGACCTCTTTTTTCAGTTGGCCTTACTACTTAATGTTTGCTTTTGCAATTGCCAGCTCTTTATTCAATAAATAATTATTAGCTAGTACAACAAAGAAAGTGTTCCAAACTCCCATCTAGAAAGAAGCTCTGCCAGCATTACAATATTCTAAAAACAATACATGCAGTTAGATTTGCATGCGAGTTTTAATTTATTTAGGCAAGGGAATTATGATTAATATACCTTAGAGTAGTGGAGAGCAATGTAGTTCAACTTTTCAGAATTGCTCAATTGGCTGATATGTTCTCTATCTCAAGGAGAAATGAAGGTTTACAGAATGAAGGGAAAAATAGTCCCGTCTTTGTTTTCCAGTATGGAGTGGATAAGGATGTCTTTACCTTGCACAGGTGGAGTCATCATAGTCTTTGATTTCTTTGTGGGATGAGATTTGGAGGTCTTCTCAAGAGCCAATCGTTTGCCTTTGTCTGGACAGTTTGACCAAGAAGTAGGAAGGTGTGGCTGGTTCGGTTCAACCTCTAGGTTTGTAACATTAGGAGGTAGTGGAGTATTGAGAATAGAACTTCCTACAGACTGAGAGTTGAGTGGAAGGGCTCGGTTTAGGGCAGTGGCAACTAAAGCAGATGAGGCCCCAACTGGGTTAGTGGAATATTAAGCAGATGGAGGGTTAGCCCCTGGTTTAGTAGCAACAGTCTCTTGTTTCTCCTCAAGAGAAAACATCATCTCTCCGAAGTAGGAATTTGCATAGTAGAAAGTTAAAACTTGTATAAAAATAAATGAAACAAAATTTCAAAAGATACCTAATGGCCGATGAATAAGATTATATCAGCTTAGTGACATAATATGTTGTTTTATTGAGCTCGGTTATAAGGCTCATGAATTCTTATGGTTGAGCTCTCTTATTGATTTTTTTTTATTAGGGGGTTTTCTAGACCAAGTTGTTGGAGAAACCCCAAGTGCGAGGACTGGACAAAATGAAGTATCTGAACTTTCAATGAAGATGGAGCTCTAGCCAAGAATTTGGCTTGGCCCTGAAGTGATGTAGAATTAGCTAGGGCCTACCATCCTAACCTAAAACTAAAAATGGAATAGATCAATCGAAGGTTCATCTCTATGGTAAGCAACTACCATGGCAATACCGGCCATGTGTAGGAAGGTATTTAGGAAGAATTAGTTAAAGGGAATCTTGAACTTCACAAATATATCAATAAAGAGTTGAGGAATTAGGAAATGTAGACCAACCTCTAACTAGTCCGCAAAGAAAGCTAAATGATTCGGAGGAGGTAAGTTGATTCGGGCTAGGCTCTAAGAGTGTATAGTCAACAGGGATACCGAAGTTGAAACATAGATCTTTCAAGGCTTGATGAGATGTCTTGGGAGGGAAAAGCTCTGGTAAGGTAGAAGTAATAGGTAGAGCAACTATTATAACTGCATCTATAGAAAAGGTAACAAGAAAGAGAAAAAGTTAGTCTGGACAGAGGGTCCAAGGGTTCAACCAGTGCTATGAGATAGATGGGCGGACTTCATCAGGAGAACAATGTTCGCTACTTGATTCATCTATGAGAGATAGGGGTTGTTAAACTAGCCGTTTAGCCTTTGAATCAAGAAGAAGAGATTCTATCGAATGAGAGGGTTGCTCCCTTCTCCGTTTAGACACATAAAGGGTTGGAGGGATCATCCCAAGACTTTATAGAAATTAGTGGAGAAACTGAAAGACCTCTAGTAGAGTTAATGGATTGGGTATTGTCTGAATCAGACATGACTGAAGGATTGAAAACTTCCTGAAAATGATAAAAGATATATAACAAAGAACAAAAAATGAGAATTTGAAGAGAAAATGTTGATTTAATTATAGAATTAAAACAAGAGGTACAAGTTCGTACCCATTCAGTGGAGAAAAGGAATTGGACGACAAAGACAAGCATAAAGGCAGATCAAAGGTAGCCGGAAACAGGCGTCTGAAGTATCCACAAAAAAGCTAAGATTTTTTTATGTAAGAGTCCAAGTGCAGAAAGTATGAAAATGATGAAGGAGAGTTCTTTCATAGAGTTTGAAAGAAAGATGAAGGGGTGCTTTGATCGATGCCATCGTTACTTTTCAAATATGAGTGATTGAGTTCAGTAGCTCCTCATATAAAATTATTAACTCTAGAGATATAGTAATATGGAGAAGACAAGATTGTCCACGGCTTCTTGTACTAATTTCTCCTGATGGTTTAATTCAATGCAAAGCGAAGAACTTGCTGCCATTATTATTCAAACTACTGAACTCAATCATTTGTACAACTCCTTATTTATGTAGGAGCTATAAACATTTTAATCATTTTTGTTGGAGTTCTAGATTTTTGTTCATTCTTTGCCGTAATAATGTCTTAGGGTTCGAGCCATAAAATATAGAAAAAAAAACGTATCATAAAATGTTTTGGAAAATGAAGAGGTATTGGGCAGCGTTCTAGTCAAATGAAAGGATCTTTTGATCAATCCAAAGATCATTTGGAAAATACGATTAATCCAACATGGGCTATATAAGCTCTAAGTAGTTTACTGGATAATTTAATAAGTCGGGCATTTCCGGCCCATCAAGCAAAATTGGTGGTTTCTTGGTCCTGGATAATCCTTTACTCTATAGCCTTAGGCTATATAATTTACAACTAGTCAAGTAAGAATTATGAGATCTCAATCAATCCCCTTGCCCCTTATTCTTCGAGAATCAGAAAGGTCCTTTTAAGCAAGCTTGACAATGTTATATAGAGCTTGAGGAAATTATAGTTATCCCTGGGATCTTTTTGGTAATAAGATAAGAATTTTGGAATATTTTTTAAAATATATGTAACTTATTTACGGGATTTGGACACAGTTTTGGAAATAAACAATACTGCATAAATAAGTCTTGAAGCAAGAAGATTGTGTAGCTTGTGAAGTTGAATGTCTACACAAAATTCAAGCTTTGAGCAGTGCATTTGTACATAATATTTTTCGAGAGAAGAGGGTGAATTTTTTGGGAGATAGACATAATTATTCGGGAGAAGAATTTGAAAGAATGTCGGTCTGCCGTCTGAAGGAATTTTAACGTTGAAGGGAGTTCAAACTTAAAGTCAATGAGAACTCGTTGGACAATTTAATAATTGATTTGTACAATAACAACATCTACCATAAAGATGGAGTTTTTATTTTATGAATAAGTCCTAATATTATACTTGTAAATCTAAATTAGTAAATTGTTCATTTGTAGGGTGTACCCTTGTGCATGCAGAGTATATTTGTACTTGAAGCACCTAAAAAATCCCTCGTATCAATTTTTTACTTCCGGTTATTTGTTACAATAAATTTTCATAATGTTACAAAAATTAAATTTGACTACTAAGTAAGGTTGATAATAATACTAAAATAAATGTTACATTTCTAAAGTAGTTTCTTACTGGTTCTCTAGCATCATGAAACCTGATTTTGTAGTTTAAGTGCCTGAACCTTTGCAACTTTAGATAAGATCAGGATAGATTTTTGAGCTACTGCTGAGGAGGATTCAGAAGAAAATAACAAAAAAATTGACAAAAACAAATCAAAGAGACTAGTTGTCAGACTACGTAAATTGAAAAGGCTTGTGATATATTGTCAAAGGCAACAACAGAAACTTTAGAATGGATTCATATGCTATCTCATTACTACAACCGTTGCAAAATTATTACAACCATTGCCATACAAAAATAAAACAAAATCCAGCCTCAATCTTGGTACAAATACAATACAGTGATTGATCACATGCTGGAATGACTAAGGACAAGAATTGCAACACCATCTTTATTCGCCATCTGGGATTTCATGTTTGAAGCTTGTCAGTGACTCTCGTCAAGGAAACAATGTCAAAAATACATCAAATAAACCGGAAAAAAAATCTCTATCATGTTTATTATCAAGAACAATCAAAAAAGATTAGACAAGCTTTAAATTACTTGCATGTAGACCAGTGCAAACTGCTGCTGTGTTTACCAGCAAGAACCAGAAATGAAGACCTTAAGCTCTTCATTTCCCATTTCCAGTTGTTCATTCTGAATTTCCAAAGCTGAATTTGCCACAGATTTGCTGCAAGAATGTATGTCAATGATCTGAAGCGTTGGAATATCCCCCAAGCTAGAAGGAAACTTCTTCAGTTTCCAGCACTTCTGCATGACCAGTCGTTGAAGCTGGGGAAAATGATCGCTTGATGTGTTCCATCTGTGAATTTTCAGTGCATCGAGCTTCAAGAATTTGAGCTCCTGGAACTCATCATCATTAGTCTTCCATTCTTTTCCATCAAAGACAGCATACAGCAACTTTAGAACCTCAAGCTTTGGTAATCTCCCAATCATGGACATCTCTTTCCAAGACAATTTAAACTCATGTAAAGTCAGTTTTTTGAGACTCATGGGAAAATTGATTGTGTCTGAAAACTTGAACTCATTGCCTAAGTAAGATATGTTGAGTGATTCAAGCAGGGTAAGGTAGTCTAACACAAGATATCTGTGGCACTTTTCTGATGAGTCCCGCAATGGCCTAGTTGCACATTTCAGTCTGCGAAGATGGGGTGAGTATCTCAAGATTTTCTCATCGTTCTCATGAATAATCCAGAGATTAGAAATGCTTTCCAGGCTATTCATTTGGAAGTCCTTTTCCACAGCTGCTCGTGTATGGCAAGATTCACTGAATGTAGCATGGTTTTTAATGCGCAGATGTCTCAACTTCACCAAATTCAGAAGGGCCTCCGGAATTTCTATACTTCCAGGACCGTCAAAAAGGAGAAATTCCAGGTTCTGAAGCCGGCTTATTGATGGTGGTATGTGGTCTTCAGTGACTCTAACTGCCAAGTACCTCAAGTGAACCAGCTGCTCAATTCCAGTTAGATCGAGATCATTTGTTGTTGGCAAGTCCTTGGGGCGTTCAGCTGTCGACAAATCCAAGACCCGTAGAAGTTTCAATCTGGAATATATGAATGAGATATCTGACCAGCGGCCGAGCCAGGAGCGGATGTGTAGGCCGAAAGGTCTTGATTCAGCATTAATAGATTCAGGGAGGATACAGAGGCGATGATGTTTCTCATATACTAAAAATTGACTGTAGAATCAGCATGGGTTGGTAAATAGCATAACCACGTCAATGGTCAACGCCAACAGCAGAGCATTGACATTGATCACACCATAGCATTATAATCATTAGGCTAAAATGGGGAAGAAAAGAAGGGGAGTGGGGAGGGGAAGGAAATATGAAAGGAAATAGAGGAAGCGAGTTAACTTACTCTTTGATTAAGGTCAGAAAGTTCTCTTCTTTGGCTTTTCTCAAGCATAATTCACGCAGCAGATCGTGAATACTACAAGCTTTGACTCCTCCTCCTGATCGTCTTTTGGCTATTAGTACCAGGCTTCGATCAATTAGGTCCACAAGATATTCCTCCGCCACATCCCTCAAGCTCTTCTGATCTTCTTCTTGTATAAATCCTTCTGCGATCCAAAGTGATATCAACTTGCGGGCTGAAATTTCCATATCCTCTGGAAAAGCTCCAAAATAAAGAAAGCATGGTTTCAAATGAACTGGTAAATGCTTGTAACTAAGTTCCAATATGTTCACACACTTATTTGGGTCTTTAGAAATCTGTGAACTTAGACTTCCCGCAACCTCATTCCATAAGCTCTTTCTACTTTCCATGTTTGCAAGAACTGCAGCTATCACAACGACAGCAAGTGGTAGTCCTTGACAATTTGCTGCAATTTGCTTCCCAATGTCTACTAATTCTTGAGGACAATCTTGTTTCTGGAACAACTTTTGCTGCAGTAAATCCCAGCACTGGTCATCTGACAGAAAAGGGAGTGCATGAATGATACTATCCGGTGGTGCCACATCTTTAAGTCGACTAGTGAGTAATATTCTGCTCCCATTTCCATCATCTGGGAAATATCTTCTCATGTCATCCCACACAATTGAATTCCATACATCATCCATGACAATAAGGTATCTCCTCCCCTTTAAGCTTTTGTGTAGCTCTACTCCTAAACTCTCAGCAGCCATACCCAAGATTTTGTCATGATCAAGGTCACTTATTGACTTCAAAATATCGACCAGCAGGCTTCTCTTCTGATATGTTTCAGAAACAACCACCCAGGCACAATGGTCAAATCGATAGAAAACAGCAGGATCATTATACGATTTCTTTGCTAAAGTTGTCTTACCAAGTCCAGGCATCCCAAAGATGGAAATAACCTGTAGCTGCTTTGGTCCTCCTGCAAGTTGATCAGCAATTATTGTTGCCTCATCCTCGAATCCCACGACAATGTCATCACTGGATATTTTTTCGGCTTGTGATGCCACTACTTCAGTAGGATCTTCAGCCTTTCTTTGATCTCCATTAATCTTGATTTCTTCAGGTCCAGTGCTAATAACTTTAATATTCTCAACAAAATCGGGGAGCCTAAGTTTGAGATACCATACAGGAACATCTCCAACCATAAATGAGCTGATAAGATATTTGACATTGTTGTTATTCTTCTTGATTTCTTCGAGTCCAATCCCAATAAGCTTAATCTTCTGGATAACATCAGGGAGCCTGAGAGTGAGATAACATATAGGAATATCTCCAATCACAAATGAGTTGATTAGATATTCAGCTTCATATGCCGCGTCTCTAATCCACAATACAAGCTCTGCATGATGCTGCTCCTTGAAAACTTCGAGGAATGATCTCAAGAGAATTAGCTCCTCTTGCAGAGTCCCTATTCCATCCCACACATCAACAATCAGATCATCACCCCGATTCATTAGATCCTCGAGATCATTAACTAGAGAATTAACTATAAAGAGTGAATCTACAGCAGTGTTTGGAACCGCAAAACTTGGCAGCTTGGAGACTGTGAGGCAGTGCTCTCTGATCTTTGTTTCCATGTGCTCGAACTTTTTGAGCAACTTATTGAGCGAAAGATCGATCCTGCTCTGCGTGCCTTCATCTGTGAAAAAATACAGATACAAGAACCTTCCTGCCTCTTTGGTCATAGCCTCCACTTCTTTCAAGAAATTCTTGGTTTTCTCAATCTCAGTGCACCTAAAGGGTGCATCGCCAAGAATGGTAATAAGAAACTTCAGCTCCTTCTGCAGACTATCGAATTGATCCTCAATTGGATCAATCAAATTTGAATGACACTTCACTATTTCTTCCACAGTATCCAAGAGAAAGTCCAGAAAGCTGGCCAAAAGTTCATTAGTCCTGCAATTGAGAGAGAACTCCATCTTTGGAACTCTGAAAAAGTCCCTCAACTTTTCAGTGAAAGAAAGAACCAACCGTGGAAACCGAGAGGTATTTCTTGAAGCCTCAAGGCGCTCCAGTAGATCAATGGAGTTGCCATCAGTGGAACGCGATCTCTGCAAGAAGCGAAGGACAGCAGAAATATGGGTTCCATTCCACATAAAAGTATTGAATTTCTTGAAATCCTTGGTGTTCAGACGCCTCAACATATGAGGGAGTTTTGGATTTTCAAGCAGATCCATTCTTTGAAAGTCTGAATCAGATCTGGAATTGTGATTAAGGTGAAATGGTAGAAAAGAAAGTGTATACTAGTATTTCTCAAAATGGCTTATCCCATGTATTTATTAACACTCCCATGTGACAATTTTCCATTGTTTATCCTGTCATTACATCGCATGCGTTATTTCTGGAAAAACCACATGTTACGTCATTCATTTAAGATAAAAAAAATAAGAAAAACATAGAGACTACTGAAACTGAGATCCTAGCTGGCAAAATTCAATAAACAGATACAATCATTCAGGTTTTTCAGAATACATGAAGTAATGTACTTAATAAATGCGAAGCTCTCACCTAATCCATTTAGCAGTCTGTTGTATGTAGTAATAGCTGAAGTTGATATGATTAGATACAATTAGTAGGACAACTAGGAGTATTAAAATGATACTGTCAATAAAAATAGTTGAAGTTATCTCATTGGATTACCCTCCTTTGTGGACTTTTAATCAGTTATATAGGATTGGCTGGGGAACTTGGAGTATACAAATAAGTTAATGGTTTAGGACACATTGGATCGGTTTGTTAGATAAAGTCTAATTTTCATGATAATTTGCTGCATGGGATCCCTCTGGGAATGGGGATGCATATGATGTTCTTTAATATCAGATGGCAGGTTCCACAGTTTCTTGTTTTCTACATGATCAGGGAGCTTCACCTCTTAAAATCAGGATAAACAAAAGAAAAATACTATCCTGCCCAGTGAAAAGAAAGGCTAATCTCATGATAACTGTAACAAAAGGTGTATAATACATTCTTAAACTTCAGAGTTCAAATTCCTTAAGACAGATTTTGCTGCCACTTAATTTCAAGGGAAACCAAAATTTGGAATATTGCTTGTGAATTTTTTTTTTTCTGTTCTCTGTAAAAATAAAGGATGAGAAGTTTGATTAATTTATCTCAAAATGTCATTGATGACATATACAAACTAATTAAATAGTAGATGCAAAAGTAAAAATTGTACAGCAGTTTACGGTCCATCATATTTGTCATTATATAAAATCATTGACAAACACATGCCATTATTTAAGACAAAATTCAACTCCAATTGAAGTACACACAGAGAAAGGGAGGACAATAAACTAGGCAGCGATGCATTCTCTTTCAGCCTTGAGGTGAATCAAGGTTGATTATTGACCTGGCATTTCCTGCAGAAATAAAATGTTCATAAAATACCAATACATGCAAAACGAACTCATGAGGGCTTTTGTTGCGAATTTTATTAAACGTGCACGTTATCATTAACAAATAATAAAGTGATGAATAAGTATTGTTTATTCGAGAACTGTTTAATTATTAAGTACTGAAATTATATTAACTCTAATTTTATTTGAATAAACTCAAGATTGTGTTGATTACAAACTAAATCCAACTAAATTAAACTAATAATAAAAAGTATTTAAAAATAAAATTTACTTAACTTAGAAATCTAGGGTTATGATTTCACCATAATTAGTTTGAATTGAATAATTTATCTCATCAATCTTAATTTATTTCTCAAGTGATAATCGAAAATCCCTAAATTATCCATTAACCTCTCCAGAGTCTAATAAAAATATTATCAATTGCTAACCCACAAGATTTCTATATGAATTACAATAATCAATAATTCATTAGGTTATATGGATCTCAAACATGACTATCTCACATGCAATTTATGGTTTTCTACACATAAAACTAGACACATATATCACCTCTCGGGTCAATATGATTAACAAATCATTCAATTAGTGACCAAGTAATTGAAAGCATTAAAAACAATATAGAAAACTCAACTTGAAAAATAAATCAAAAATTGAATTGATATAAATATTCAAAATATTTTAATTAGATTACATCACAACCCTAGAAAAATAAATTAGTTGATGATGGTAAAAATGAATAATAACTTAATAATATCCATAAACAAAATTAAAGAAAGAAAGAGAAAAATAAAATGAAACTTGGAAGAGGATGAGTTTCTTCCCTTGTATATGTCTTCTTCACAAATCATGGAAGAATTCTCTTCTCCTCTTCTTCCTTTCTTCTCTTATTCTTCTTGTTTCTTGGCTTGTTTTTCCTTCTTTTCCTCTCTCAAAATTTGATTTGGAGACTTTTGGAATGTTAAAAATTAAATGGGAGATGCCCTAAAGAGGGCAAAATGCCCATTTTACCCTTACTAGTCCGTCTGGTAGTGCCTAGGTGCTGATTGCAGCGCCTAAGTGCTACCTTCATGGGAAAAATACCATTTTCCAGTAGTTGTAGTGCTTAGGCGCTGTAGCTATTATGCCCGGTCGATTTTTTATTTTTTATTTTGAAAAATGTAAAATGAATGTACATTTTAGTATATCCAAATGACATTTTTCCTTCATCTTTAAATCTGCAAAATAAATACTAAGAACGATAATAAAACTTATAAAAATCTTGAAAACTAAAAATAAATTAAGCAAATGGTACTCAATTAATGAGTATAAAATTTACTCATCAAATACCTCCAAACTTAACATTTTGCTAGTCCTCGAGTAAAATAAAGAAATAAAACATGTAAAATAACAAGTAATGATCACAACCAACTAACCAAATGGGGCTGAAAAATCGTTGTGAGTTTATAACTAAAGGAAATATCCAAATAAATTCATGATTTCAACTCAAGTGTCAAATTCACCATCTTTAAATCCTTTGAGTGTGTGTGTGTGTAGCCTCTTACACTTAACTTTTAGTTACTTGGATTGGTTTATGTAAACTCACAATAAAATTATTGATCACTTTTTTTTTTTTTTTTAGAATTCCATAGGCTTGCTTTTCATGTCACTCTTTACTAACGTAGACTAACACAACATCAATAATCATTAGGACTTTGAAAACTTATAACGTGTGGCTAAGATAATAGTAGGATAAAAAACAATATAGTGGTTAAAATTACTCATAACACACAACTATTCTAAAACCTAGTTGATGAGTACCACCCCATCTTCGTCTTACATCTTCACGAACCTTTTTTCTTTTGATTTATCACACCACTTTATTCGTTAAACTCCTTTTTTTTACATATTTTTTTTAAAGTGTTACACCCCCAAACTTATTTGTTTTTATGAACAATGGGTGTTTCACTCTTTTCTCATATTTCTATAATTATTTATTTTGGAGTTTTGTACAAATCGCCACCTCCCTTTTGTCAATATTTTTTTAACTACTTACAATATTCAAAATGATATTAATAGAATAGATATGAGTTGAGTGTTGGGTAATATGTAAGATAAAAAAAAATTCAATTCTTTGGTCATGTTAATTTTTGTAGGGTGACAAAGAAAATAGCTTAACAGGCTCAATGGGGAACAAAATGGATTAAATATCATAAAAATAATGGCTTGAAAGGCTCAAATGGTCCAAAAATAGCCTAAATCACTTTTCTAATACTACGTAGTCTAGGATTTCACCTCAAGTGACAATCAAACAAGTTCTAGAATTATTTGAGATCTAAAAAAATATCGAGTTCACATAAACTTCTTCTAAGTAAGTAGAAAAATCAAAAGTTCAAGGCTATGTGCTCAATATGTCAAAGGATTTCAAGAAAGGTAAAACTGCCACAAGAGTTAATCACATACATAAATATAATATTCATCAATTTCCAAAAACTATAAATAAATAAAATCAATTGAAGCACATACATCAACCCCCAAACATAGAACTAACATTATCATCAATGTTAAATAAAACAAGATAAGACATAGAAGACTTTTCTGAATGAGGGTAGTGTTAATTCTCATCAACTTTATCGTCATCTTCTTCAAAAACATTACTGAACATGCATTCATTAGTTGGTGGCATATGACTCTTTATTTTATAAATCCTCTCCAAACTTGAGTTGGATCCTGAAATAAAACAAAAAAAAAATTCATCAAACTAAAATAAAAAAATGAATATTAAACAACTAAATACTAAAAATAAAAGAAAATATAAAATACTTGGGTTGCTTTTTAAGAAGCGCTTAATTTATAGTCTTCAGCCAAACAACCGGGATCCAAAAATAAATATTTTTCATGCCATGCCTTTTTATGCTCAAGAAGTGTAGGTGATCCCCAAAAATAAGTATAGTGAGCATAATCCGACAGGGGGATCAAGTAAATTTTTTATATTGTTGAGTAGATGTCTGATGACCAAAAATAGTTCTCTTTGTGTGAGAGAGATGTTTCTATCATTTTCAATGTCAAGGATGATAAAATCTATATGGATAATAGATTTGTCACCATCCTCATGTACACATTCATTTTTCACCATGGAATGCTTTAATGAGTAATCTCCCAACTCTTGTTCCTCTAATTCATGCTTGTGCGATGGGATACCCGAATTATCCCCCACTCCATTTGCCTCAAGTGTGTAAGACAAATTATCTTGTTGTCTTGTTGGAAATATGTTATCCATCTCACTAATTTGGATCTCTGAGTTTTGAAGTTGTGATTATGGATTTTGGACATCAGTTGCAGCTTCCAACATGAATTAGCTCTGAGTGTTTGCTAATCGTGCCATTGTTTCATCAAGAAAAATCCTCTCTTATGATGGATTACTAGGTTCAGTTCGCAATAAAATTCAGTCAGTAGTACGTTCGAATTAAATTAATGTTTCTTCAAGGCTTCACTTCTTCTCTAATGGTGGGTAACTAGGTATATATCACATCATATTCTCATCATTTGTCCATGAAGCATTAGAATGATTTGGCCATCCTTAATAAGTGTTGGAGAAAGGATAATTTTGCAGCTTGAATGATGAATGATTAACATTTGCTGCAAAATATTTCTCCATTTCTTTTGAAAGGATTTCTACTTGAGCACTTAATGCATTAATGACATCTACTCGATTCATTCTAAAAGCTTGAGTTGAAGCTTGATTTGCATGTCATATTTAGTTGGCCAATAGTATGAATTATATGTCATCTCATCTACCACTTTCCGCTCATCTCACACACACAAGAAAATACCCGCGATTATAAACAAGGATACACTCAAACAATGAAAGAAAAATAAAAATAAGAAAAAAGAAAAATATATATATACAAGAAAAAATCAAATTAAAATCAGAGTTACTTGGTATCGATATTAATAAAACAAAATAATCCCTAAGAACGGTGTTAAAAACGTGTTGAAAATTTTATTGAACGCAAGTGCACGTTATCGTATGATTAGATTATCATTTCCATTAGAACTATTGAATTATTAAGTACCAAAATTATATTAACTTTAATTTTATTTGAAAAAATGCAAAAATACATGATGATTATAAACTAAATTCAATCAAACTAAACTAATAATAAAAAATAATTAAAGATGAATTTCAATAACTAAAAATGCTTTTATCGCATCAATCTCAATTTATTTCCAAGTGATAGTCAAGAATCCCTAAATTATCTACTAACCTCTCTCAAGGTCTAATGAAAATATCATCAATTGCTAACCCACTATATTATTAAGTGAATTACAACAATCAACAATTCATTAGGTTCTATAGATTTCAAACATGACTACACAAATCATGTAAGTATATTCCTATCTCATATATAATTTATGATTTTCTACAAATAAAACTAGACACATATATCACTTTACGAGTCAATATGATTAGAAAATCATTCAATTAGTGGCCAAGTAATTGAAAGTATTAAGAACAATGTAGAAAACTCAACTTGAAAATAATTCAAAAATTGAATAGATACAAATATTCAAAATATTTTAGTTAGATTACTTCACAACCCTAGAAAAATAAATTAATTCATAATGAAAATAAAAAGCAAATTAACAATATTCATACATATAATCAAAGAAAGAAAGAGAAAAATGAAATGAAATTTGAAAGACGATAAATTTCTTCCTTTGTAGATGTCTTCTTCATAAAATATGGAAGAACTTTCTCCTCTTCTTCTTCCCTTCAACTTCTTATTTCTTGGCTTGTTTTTACTCTTCTCCTCACTTTCCTCTCTCCCCCAAAATCTGATTTGGAGGCTCTTTCAATACTTAAATTTGATGAGAGATGCCCTAAAAAGGGCAAAAAAATACCATTTTGCCCTTACTTGCCCGCTTGGCAGTGTATAAGCGCTGCCCTTACTGAAATGCCATGATTTTTCAGTAGCTGCAGTGCTTAGGTGCCGCTTTTCAAGCCTAGGTACGGTAGCTACAGTACCCGAACATTTTTTTTTTTAAATGTTGGTTAAATGTAGATTTTAGTATATCGAAGTAACATTCTTCCTTCATCTTCAGATCTGCAAAATAAATACTAAAATAATAATTAAACTCACAAAAATTTTAAAAATTAATTAAAAAGTTAAGCAAATGGTACTTAATTAATGGTATAAAATCTACTCATCAAGTACCCCCAAACTTAACATTTTGCTAGTCCTCAAGCAAAAGAAAGAAATAAAATAAGTAAAATAACAAGTGATGATCACAACCAACTAACTAAATGGGGCTAAAAAATCATTGTGAGTTTATAACTCAAGGAAATCTCAAAATAACATCAAAATGTATGATTTCAACTCAAATGTCAAATTCACCATCTTTAAATCCTTTGAGTGTGTGTGTGGCCTCTTGCACTTAATGTTTTGCTACTTGGATTGGTTTATGCAAACTCACAACAAAATTATTGATATTTTATTTATGTTTTTTAGAATTTCATGAGTTTGTTTTTCATGTCACTCTCCACTAATGTAGACTAACATAACATTGAAGATCATTAAAACTTCAAAAGCTTGTAACGTGTGGCTAAAGTAATGGTAGGATAAAAGACAATATAGTGGCTCAAATTACTCATAGTACACAACTATTCTAGAACCTAGTTGATGAGGACCACCACTTCTTCATCTCACACCTTCACGAACTTTTCTTCTTTTGATTTTTCATACCATTTTATTTGTTAAACTCCATTTTTTTTCAAATATACTTTTTTTTGAATTGCTACACCCCAAACTTATTTTTTTTTTATGAACAATGGGTGTTGCACTATTTTCTCATATTTCTTTATTTTTTTTTTGGGAATTTTGTACAAATCACCACATCTCTTTTACCAATATTATTTTTTAACTACTTTCAATACTCAAAATGATGTTATTACAATAGCCATGAGCTGAGTGTGGAGTACTGTGTAAGATAAAAAAATCAAATTTTTGACTGAAGTTAATTTTGTAGGGTGACAAAGACAATCGCTCAACAGGCTCAACGGGGGACACAATGGATTAAACATCATAAACAAGATGGCTTGAAAGGTTTAAATGGTCCAAAAATGATCTAAATTATTTCCCTAATGTTATGTAGTCTAGGATTTCACCTCGAGTGACAATCAAATAAGTTCTATAATTATATGAGATCTTAAAAAATATTGAGTTCACATAAACTTCTTCTAAGTGAGCAGAAAAACCAAATGTTCAAGGCTATATGCTCAATATGTCAAATGATTCCAAAAAAGGTAAAAATGCCACAAGAGTCAATTTCATACATAGATACAACATTTATCAATTTTCAAATGCTATAAACAAACAAGATCAAATGAAGCATATACATCCACCCCCAAATTTACAACTAACATTGTCCTTAATGTTAAATAAAACAAGATAAGGCATAGATGACTTCCCTGAATGAGGGTAATGTTAATTCTCATCAACTTCATCATCATCCTCTTCAAGAACATTGATGGACATGCATTCATTAGATGGTGGCATGTCACTCCTTATTTTATAAATCCTCCCCCAAACTTGAATTGGATCCTGAAATGAAAACAAACAAAAATTCATCAAATTGAAAGAAAAAAATAAATATTAAACAACTAAATAAGAAAAATAAAAAAAATGTAAAATACTTGGGTTGCCTCCTAAGAAGCGCTTAATTTATAATCTTTAGCCGGACTTCTTCTTTGCTCAACTGGGGTCCAAGAATAAGTGTTTCTCTTGCCATGCCTTTGTGTGCTCCAGCTGTGTAGGTGATCTACAAAGATAAGCATAGTGAGCATAATCCTGCATGGGATCAACTGCCCTTTGTATAATATTGAGTGCATGCCCAATGACCAAAAATAATTATTCTTGTGTGAGAGAGATGTTTCTATCCTTTTCAATGTTAGGGATGATGAAATGTACATGGATAACAGATTTCTCAACATCCTCAAGTACACCTTTATTTTCCAACATAGAATACTTTAATGAGTAATCTCCCAACTTGTGATCCTCTAATTCATACTTGTGTGATGAGATACCAATATCATCCTCCACAATATTTGATATTGGCTTGTTATTTTGTAGAAGATGATGATAAGAAACTTCTAGTAATGGCTCTTAAGATGTGCTTGGTTGAACATTTTCTTGATCTTCTTCATTCTCTGCTAGTGGTATTTGTATTGATACCTCTTGTTTATCTTTCATCAATTTTTCAATCCATAAGATAGTTTCAATCTCTTTATCACTTAGCAAACTAACATCACAATATTCTTCAACCCTTGATTCTTCAAGACTAAAATTCTTCTGTTGTGATGGATTACTTGGTTCAATTCGCAACAAGATTTGATCAGTAGTCCTTTCGAATTGAACTAATGCTTCTTCAAGTCTTCATTTTTTTCTAATGGCCGGTAACTTGGTGCATGCCACATCACATTCTCATCATTTCTCCATGATGCATTTGAATGATTTGGCCATCCCTGATTATAAGTGTTGGAGAAAGGATAATTTTGCAAGTGGTTGTAATTCCACTCATATTTAGCATGGTTGACATATGGTGGTGTAAATTGATTGCTCTCCTAGTATTGTGTTCTTGCATAAAAACTGCCATATGACTCACATACCTTGAATGGTGAATGAATAATATTTGTTGCAATAAATTTCTCCACCTATTTTCAATATCAGGGATGATGAAATCTACATGGATAATAGATTTGTCAAAATCCTCAAATACACCTTCATTTTCCACCAAAGAATGCTTTAATGAGCAATCTCCCAACTCTTGATCCTCCAATTCATGCTTTTGTGATGAGATACCTATATTATCCTCCACAATATTTGATATAATCTTGTTATTTTGTAGAAGATGAGGATAATAAACTCTGAGTGATAGCTCTTGAGATGTGCTTGATTGAACATTTTCTTGATCTTCTCCATTCTCCACGAGAGGTATTTGTATTGATAACTCTTGTTCACCCTTGATCAGTTTTTCAACCCACAAGATAGTGTCAATCTCTTCATCGCTTAGCAGAATAACATCACAATGTTCTTCTCCTACTCCATTTACCTCAGGTGTGTAAGGCAAATTGTCTTGATGTCTTGTTGAAAACATGTTATCCATCTCACAATTTTGGATCTCTGAGTTTTGAAGTTGTGATGATGGATTTTGGACTTCAATTGTAGCTTCCAACATGAATTGGCTCTGAGTGTTTGCTAATCGAGTCATTTTTTCATCAAGACATATCCTCTCTTGTGATGGATTATTAGGTTTAGTTCGTTGCAAGATTCGGTCAATAGTATGTTTAAATTGAGTGAATGCTTCTTCAAGGCTTCGCTTCTTTTCTAATGGTTGGTAACTAGGTACATGGCACATCATATTCTGAGTATTTCTCCATGAAGCATTAAAATGATTTGGCCATCCCTGATTGTAAGTGTTAGAGAAAGGATAATTTTGCAGTTGGTTGTAATTCCACTCATATTCAGCATGCTCGACGTATGGTGATGCAAATCAGTTGCTCTCCTGGTATTGTGTTCTTGCATGAAAACCACCATGTGACTCACGTACCTTCAATGGTGAATGATTAGCATTTGCTGAAAAATATTTCTCCATATCTTTAGAAATGATTTCGACTTGATTAGCCAATGCATTAATGACATCTTCTGGATTTATTCTAAAGGCCTGAGTTGAAGCTTAATTTGTCATATCATATTCAATTGGTCAATATTATGAATTATATGCCATCTCGTTTACCACTTTCTGTTCATCTCACACACATAAGAAAACACCTGCGATTATAAACAATGACA
>CM033117.1:13135917-13280917 GCA_019321725.1 Paulownia fortunei
TGCACAACTGTAAAAAAAAAAAAAAACAGAGGAAATATATTAGGACAAAACATACTTGGTAAACAGTAACTCCCATGGATTCAAAATCTTTGAGAACTTGAAGCTTGGAAGGATCGATCTCGGGTTTGATACGGCGAACATAGGCATAAGTTGGATAGCCTATAGAACTGCTTGCCTTGATCAAGTATTTGCCAAGGTAACCAGTAGCACCAATTATCAGAATTTTGCTTTGATGAATGGCCATATATGTAATTTTTTCCTTACCCTAATCTTTCTGCTCTGTCTTTTTGTTCGTTCAATCTATAGTTTATCTTCTTCAGCTCTATGTGCAACTGGAACTTAGAAGCAGTAGCCTTTTTATAGGGGAAGTTTTTGGAAAATAAGTGTCTCGTTATCACTCATTTTTCTCAATCTCTACTTAAAAGTTAATTATTACGTGATTCATTACCCATATCATAAAAAGTTGTTTGGGGCGTTGGGGTTGGCCCGAAGATGACCCTACGATGTTCAAATCAATTATAAAACAAATAGATATAAGTTAATGAATTTGATAGTAGTTGAGTGTTTAACTGATTTCGTACCACTTAATTAATAATGAAGGGTGTAGGTATTTATATTGCTAATAAGAGAGTTTTTGTGAGTTTATACCTTATGCTTTAGTATGCTTAATTTATAACATAATTTGTCATTATTATGTGTACCCCATGAACTTGACTTATCAAGTCTTCTCTTTGTTTCAACCCATAATTCGAATGAATTTTTATTGAGTTTTCGCGGATGATGGCCTGTAAAAAAGAAAAAAGAAAAAGTACTAGATGTGATCATTTTTTAGGTGTTAATTAAAGGTTCAATTTGTTTAGAAAATGACGTCGACATCTACATTCAAAATGTCAAATGATAACTTCAAAATTATCATTAATTATATATATAAACAATATCTACATTTATCCACTAGTGTTTCTACATTGACTAACAAAATGAGATATTCTCCTTACAAATATGTATGGTTTAGGCAAATTTTGTTGAATTATTAATTTTTTATTTCTGTGATTCTCTACTTGGAATGATTTTAGACCAAACATATAGGCATATTTTATTTTATCAATACTTAAATAAGATAAATAAAAATAAAAAAATATTAATTTTATTGATATTGATTAAAAAATAATATTTTAAAAAAAATACAAAAACGATCAATTCAATTTAATGTGAAGATAATTATACTCCTGCGTACTAATATGAAAAACTACTAAACATGTATCAAAATTCTAAACTTGTACATTTTATGCTCCTTAGTAAGAAACTTTTTTATATTTTTTAAAATCTCTCAAGTAGGACTTGATATTTCAAAAGATGACAAAATTTACGAATATACCTTTCATGATATGTTGTATGACTACATTCTTCATCACATATAAAAAATCTTGTGATATGAAGTATTTTAGTGGGGGATAACTGAAAGGGCCTTTTTTTTCTTCTCTCTATATTCTTTGTTGAAAACTCAAGTTAGGGCAAAAAACTATGTATGTTTTGTAATCAATATTTTTATAGTGGATTTTTTAGGGTTTTTTTCCTTTTTTCCTTTTGACTTTAGGAGTTCTCCACATAAATTTGGCATCTTGTTATTTATTTATTTATTTTTATTTATTTATATTTTTTTTTCTAATTCCATTTGTTGTTTTAGCATATAATATGTAATGAAATTGTTGTCTTGATTGGGCACATTTCCAATACGCATGATTTTCCATCCAAATCGTTTATACTAACGACCGCCTTTAAACCTCTTAAGCAGTTCCATGTATTTACTAACATTAAAAAAACTTTGGGACCAAATGTGCCTGACTTTTCAAAAACTGGGACCATTTGCAATTATAAGAAAAAAAAGGGTAAAAGTGAGAAAAAAAACTCATTTTTTTTTTCCTCCATATTATTTTTTTTTTTCCTTAGACAAAACTTCTATACCCTATTAGGTAAAAGGGAAAATAAAAGAAAATGCTAAGAATAACAATTTTGACTGTTTGCTTGCTAGTTAAGAAAAAGAAATTTTGAGGAAAAATATCATATAATTAAAGAAAATTCATTTTGCTCACAAAAAAGTAAAAATAAAATAAAATAAAAAAAGAAAAGAGAGAGAGAGAGAAAAGCCTGGGGAAACAATTATTTACTCTTGTCGTTAGCTCCAACACATCTATTATCTCTCTTCTCCCATCATTTTTCTCATTATCTACAATCGAAGAAGATATTACTTTTTGGAGATTTAATTATCTAAATAGGTGGACCAAAAATGGGTGAGCATGTTCAAGCTCAAGCTTGGTCTGCATTTAATTTAGGCTTAAAGTTTGGGTGAAAGCTATATCTAGGCCTAAGTGTGTATTAGGCGTGGTCTTCAAAACATATAGTAGTCGAGCATCGAGCCCAGCTCAACAGAGACAATCATAGTGCAAACTCTTGAAGATGCATCCACTAATTTGTTTGTTCTAATTAGTAGGTTCGTTTAGAATATTAGGAATGAACATGGGAAGAGTACAAGTCCGAATTCGGTAATGTAGGACGGATTTTAACAGTATCAATGAGAATGAGTCTGATCTTGAATTTTTATTTTCAAACTCAATTTGATTTAGATTCGGCCAGTAAAATTTTTTTATTTTTATATTTATTATAAATATTTTATGTGATGTTATTTTTTTAAAAAAATATTTTTTAAATTTTTTTAATAGTATTTTCTTTAAAAATATGTTTTTAATATTTTTAAAATTATAAAGTTGGACTAACGAGTCTAATAAGACTACACACTGAGTCTAAATTTGGACTTAATTCTTCAAATAATTTTAATGAAGTGGATCTCAAATTTTAATAAATCTAACTCGATCCATTACCAACAGTAAAAACATCTATGCTTACCACAAGACAATCTTTACAAAAGCTCCTCGTGGGTCATTTTATTACCAATAACTGTCTATATTGACTTTAGAGCAAAATATCATTAACAATTAATCAGTTATCTACAATCCACCAATATTGAAATAAGCTAAACACTCATATTTCTTTTGAAATTTAAATCTAAAATTTTATAACTTTAAAATCTCAATTTTATCACTGAAATTTGTGGGTCCATGATATTATGCTTTTCTTTGTTTGGTCCAGGATTTTAAGTACAATATGCGGAAAAATAATTTCACCAAGGTTGAGGAGGAATTCTGATTATACGGCATAAAGGCCTTGTATGGTTTCAATTTTAAAATTCATTTTCTGATTTATACTATTTCAAAATTCAAAATTATGTTTGTTTGATCGATTTTTAATAGAAATATCTAATTTATTTTTTTATTTTTCAACAAAAAATAGCATCTCAAACCTATAATTTCAATTTATAACCCTATAAAATCCTAATTTATCACTTTTCAATAAGTATTCTCATAATTTCAATTCAAATCATACCAATAGGGCCTACCACTACAAACTATATCTATTTAATATATCATACCACCTACAAATCTTACAATTAAAATATTATATTTAAATTAAATATTAAAAATGGACCAATCATTATCAATTTATCTAACTAATATATAATTATTTTTTCAAATTATATGAATCAACCACCTTTCAAATCATTCTAATAAATTATCATATTCAAATTAAAATATTCAAAGTGAATCCACCACTATCAATTTTACAAATTATTATATACATATAATTATAAAAATGATATCTAAAGTACACAAATAAATATAATTTTATTTTTATCACGTATTTTTGTGTCCCTCAAAATTATTCAACCAAATATATTCTCATTTTCAAACATATATAAGATCTCAATTTTATTTGTTTATCCAAATATAATTTCACTTCTCACACGAAAACCAATACAAAATCAAATTTTCAATAGAAATGTTAGAAATAAGAATTCGTATTGAAAATATAATTAATTATACGAGGTTGAAGTCTCCCTTCTATGTCAACTTCAAGGGATAATTGCAAAAACTTATCTGAAATTTGGTTAAAATGAGTAGATTTCTTTTGAAGTTTTTTAAATTAATATCTATTTCTATTGAAATTTGTTTGTTATCTTATATATAACTTCAGTCATTGGTTTATGTATGGAAAAAGTTGACATAAACACTTAATGAAAATCCAATTTTACCCTCAATATTATTATTTTGTGAAAATAACATTTAAGGCTTGATTATAGTTGTCAACTGGGTCGGTTAGAGGCCCAGCACGCCTGGAACCGCAGGACCGACCCATAAATAGTACAAGCTATTTAGATTGTTTTTTATTATATGAATTGGGCCTAATAAATATAATTCACCTTAACCCGTGAACCGGCCTGTTTAAACCCAAACCCACTTTAAAATCGATCCAAGTTCAGGACCGATCCAGATCCATCATGGACCGACCTAGGCCCATTATTTATAATATAAGTATATTATTAATATTTTTTTTCAAAATATCTAATTTGTTATTGAAAAGATTCGAACTCATTACTTGAAAGAAAAATGAAAAAGCTAACTATTGAACCCTTTTCAATTTTATTGATTTCTTTGAACCCCACACACACACACACACACACACACACACACACACACACACACATATATATATATATATATATATATATATATATATATATATTAAGGGTCCACACTAACATATTTCATATATATAAATAATTCAACAGGCTACCCTATCAATCAATATTGCAACTTATAAATAATATGTTATTTCCTAACAAAGTGGTGAGTGAAACGGTAATAATACTGTTGTAATAGTTTATCTTTATTTTTTATTTTGTAATTAATTTATTGTGTTATTTTTATTGCAAGTGCTTGTACCATTGTATACAATATTTAATATTTTTAAATATTTTTTTTATAAATACCCAACTATTGAATACATTTTTCCTACAAAAATTCACATTATCTCTAATTCTCTCTCAAACAGTAATCAAATCTTTATATACACAATCAAAGTTTAATTAGAATTAAACAGTTGGTGATCTTATTTTTTTTTTATATAATTTTAAAATAGGATATGAGTATTTATTATTAAATTTTGTATTCACTCATTTAAACATTCAAATAGTTTCAAATTAATAAAGTTGAAGTGTTTTTTTGTTGTCTCATAAAATAACATTAAGCAAACTAGACTCAAAAAATTCATCAAAATAAAAAAAAACTACTTAGTATAATACTACTTAGTATATTGAACTAAGAAAATTAACCAAAATAAAATATAAAGTTAGAAATGAAGTATATTACTAAAAAAGTAAAATAATACTTATTATATTAAACAAAAAAAATCATAAAAAAAATATAAAATTAAAAAGTAAATATATTATTAAAAAAATTTAATACCACTTAGTATACTAAATTAAAAAAATCATCAAAATAAATTATAAAGTTAGAAAGTAAGTATATTACTAAAAATTATAATACTACTTAGTATACTAAACTAAAAAATATATTAAAAAAAAAAATTAGAAAGTAAGTATATTACTAAAAAATATAATACTACTTAATATACTAAATTAAAGAATAATGCATCAAAATAAAATATAAAGTTATAAAGTAAGTATATTACTAAAAAAATATAATACTACTTAATATACTATATAAAAAAATTATCAAAATAAAATATAAAGTTACAAAGTATATTACTAAAGAATATAATACTACTTAGTATACTAAACTAATTTTTTTTTATCAAAATAAAATATAAAGTTAGAAAGTAAGTATATTACTAAAAAAATATAGTATTACTTAATATACTAAATTAAAAAATAATTCATCTAAATGAAATATAAAATTAAAAAGTAAGTATATTACTAAAAAAATATAATACTAAGTATATAATACTATTTAGTATAAAACTAAAAAAAATTATCAATATAAAATATAAAATTAACAAGTAAATATATTACTAACAACATATAAGACTATTTAATATACTAAACAAAACAAAAATTTAATTAAAAAAATCATAAAAAATCATATAAAAATCATCAAAAAAATAAAATCCATTGGGTCAAGCCCATAGATTCAACCCGTTGGCCCAGTTCATAAAACCCGTTCAGCCGTGGGACCGGCCCATTAAAACTAGGTTGATGGGGCGAGTTGGGCCTACTAGATTGAACCAATTTAAGTTCGGACTTGGATTTGAACAACTCATTTTTTTGACAGACTAATACAGTATAGCTTAGATCTATTTTAGATAAAATCATTTCACCTTAAAAGGCAGCTTTTGTCCCTGGGAGGAGCATTAATAATAATACTATCATTGGTCAGGAGATAATGTACCTTTTGCATGAAAGGATAGGTAAATAGGGATTTATGGCAATTAAAATGGACATGGCCAAGGCATATGACAGGGGGGAACGGAATGTGCTTAAACAAATTTTGCTTAATTTTGGTTTTGCATATTGTTTTGTTAATTGAATATATGAATGCATTTCTACCTCATCGTTCTCTATTCTTTTGAATGGTTCCCCACTTGGTGTGTTTTGTACTACTCATGGTATTAGACAAGGAGATCCAATGTCGCCACCTTAGTTTATGATCTTATCAGAACTTCTCTTTCTAATTATTGAAGCCCACATTGCTAGTAACAAATTACATGAAGTCAAAGGGAGAAAAAAAATACTTAGTGATGTGGATTGGATCCACAGTGCCCTATCAGATACTATTCGTTCTACCGGCCACGGCTTAGCATATACTTAGATTATGACAAAGCCCCTGAGTGCTTCTTGGATTTGGAGAGACATTGTTAAATTTAAAAAATAAAAAATGATTAAAAAATGAACTTGCTATGCTACAAAATTGGTGATGGTAGATATGTCAATATTTGGGAAGACCCATGGATTCCTAGCTTGCCTAATTTTAAACCTCCATCTGAATTCCAAGATGGGACATCAACTTTCTATGTTAGGGAATTATTGTTGGAAGATGCAAATGAATGAAAAATGGATGTTCTGAACAATATTTTTCCAAGACATGTTGTGAAGGAATTTCTCAAAATCAAAAGTCCACAAAAATGTGGAATATGACAAAACTTATATGGGATGGTTCTCCGTTAGGAAAATTCACCGTGAAGTCAGCCTATCTTTCTGATCAAAGTGACTGCTTTTTTCAAAACTCACAACATAATTCCAGAATTTAATGCAAGCTCCGGAAAGCAAAGCTTCATGGAGGGCATCATCTTTTCCTCTAGAGGATCCTTAGCAATATTATCCCTACAAAGTAACCGCCTAAAGAATACTTTCATGATATTTTCAATGAATGTTCTATTTATCAATTTGAAGCTAAAACTACTAAACACATTTTTCTTAGATATCCCCTGGCAGCTTTTATTTGTTGGCAGTCGAGATGGAAATCCAAATTAGCTCCCTTTGAGTATTGGTCTATCTATAATTAGATTGAATTTTTACTCACATGTAATGAGGAATTTTTTATTTCGGGTGAGGAGCAAAAGAAATTCATCGTCTTCTTCGTGACAGTGATGGACCAAATTTAGTTTTGGCGGAACAAAAGTGAACATGAAAAGAATGAAATTGACTTCCTTAAAAAGTTTGCCACACAGTTGAAAAAATTGCTTGCGAACATTGGAAAGCTCAGCGTAGACCTTCTATCCAAAATCAAAGAGAATCTTTTACATGGATCCACCCAGATGTTGATTGGATTAACATAAATTTTGATGCATCTTTTAAAGAAGGATAGGTCAAGCGGCTCTTGTATGTAGAAATCAGAAAGTAGACATTCTTTGTGCTTGATCTACAGGAGACAGAAAGTTAATGCAAATGTGCAGAAGTGCGAGATGCCCTTGAGGCTATTAAAATTGCTCATCAAATGGGTCAGAGAGTCATTGAAAGTTTGAGCAATATTTGATGGGATTTGACTCAATTGTTTGAAAATCAAAATTAACTATAATTTATTGTTATTAAGGGATGTGAGTTTATTTTCTTTTGTATTATAGAATTAGAATTAGGATTCCTAGTTCTAGAGAGAGTATTAATCAAGTAATTTGCTTCTATAAATATAAATATTTTTTTATTGTTGGGGACATACTCGTGAGACACTTCTTTTGAATTACGAGTGGATTGGAGTAATACAAAGTGGTAGATTAGTTTTTTTCGGTAATTTTGAAAATGATTGTGCAAGGAACTTTTTGTCTTAGGTTTGAAAATCAAGAATTGATTCTTTTATATAATTATAAGATTACAACAAGATGTATCAAATTAATCTTTATGATATTTTTGTGATTTTGAAGTGAATTCCTTCGTTTCTTGTTTCATAAAGTACATATATAAATAAGTAATTATTATAATATAAAATTAAGAGAAAATGAATTTATTTTAGCTGAATTTATACCGTGATTGTAGCTCGAGTGGTCGAACCAATAATTTATTTGTTATCTTCTTCTCTCTTTACTTTTCACATATTTAAAATTTAGCATGGTACCAGAGTATGTTTTGACCTACTTTATTTTTGTTTCCACATTTTCATAGCACAATGTTCGTACCATGCATTCTTTTATTATTATATACTTATGTGACTAAAAATTAGTATCAAATAAATTTATCTTTTTCGAATGATTTACACTGCCAATTCAGGGTTTCACGAATTTGATTCCATGAATCCATGATTTATCCTATAATCTGCAAAATATCACAGAGTTAAGAGGGATGTTGGGTATGCCCAACGTAGCCCCTCCGATGCTCAAGTCAAAAATCGAGTGTATGGGGAATCATCATTAATATCAAGATTAATCAATATTAAAATCACTCATCAATCAATATTAAAATCACTCAAGTATTCCATTATGTAATGCAGATATGAATAAGAAGTAAAATCATGCCTCCCTCACTTTATAAAGGGGAAGATATATTTATTCGATTGATGTTATCCCGCAATGTTGCTTTCAACATAGTAAAGGAAAAGACCACGACAGGTCTTATGGTGGCTCTCTCCAGTATGTATGAGAAGCCATCGGCCTCAAACAAAGTTCAATTTGCGGATGACGGAAGGCGCATCAGTAGCTCAACATCTCAATAAACTTAACACAGTCACAACCCAATTATGTTCAGTTAGAATTGAATTCGATGAAGAAGTACGAGCATTGATACTTTTGTCTTCTTTACCAGAAAGCTGGAATGCTACTGTCACGGCTATGAGTAGCTTGTCAGAAAGTAATAAGTTGAAATTTGACGATGTTTGTGATCTGGTTCTCAGTGAAGAGAATCGACAGAGAGAGTCAGGTGAATCATCAACCTCTTCAATTTTGCATACAGAGTCAAGAGGGAGAAATTCAATCAGATGAAATGCACGTGGTAGATTGAACTACCGAGGTAGATCAAAGGACAGGAGGTCCAAATCCAAGAATTTCAGTAATTCTCATATCTCGAAAACTATTGAGTGTTGGAACTGCAGGAAGACCGGACACTACAAAAATCAATGCAAGAATGCATTGAATGACCAGGAGGCGAAGGCAAAGGTAAATGTTACTTTCACCTCAGGAGGAGATGATGCGTTGATATACTCTTTAGAGAGAGTCTTAGGTATTAGACTCTGGAGCATCATTCCATGCTACTTCCTAGAAAATATTTTTTGAGAGGTATGTCCCTGGAAATCTTGAAAAGATATATCTTGGTGATGATCAACCGTGTGCTATTGTTGGCAAAGGTGTAGTGAAGATTAAGTTGAATGGGTCTGTTTGGGAGCTAAAGGATATCAAGCATATCCCTGACATGAGAAAGAACTTAATCTCAGTAGGGCA
The DNA here is from genome assembly GCA_019321725.1 of Paulownia fortunei. Taxonomy (NCBI): domain Eukaryota; kingdom Viridiplantae; phylum Streptophyta; class Magnoliopsida; order Lamiales; family Paulowniaceae; genus Paulownia; species Paulownia fortunei. The sequence goes on from CM033117.1 coordinate 13,145,689, forward strand.
GTTAGCTAGCGAAGGCTACACTACGATCTTCCATGGTGATGATTAGAAAATTTCAAATGGTGCAATGACGGTTGCACGAGGCAAGAAGAGTGACACTTTTTACATGACAGTAGGGGCACGTTGTTCGATTGCAGTTGCAGCATACAATGAAACTCCAAATTTGTGGCACCAGAGGCTAGGCCACATGAATGAAAAGAGGATAAAAATTATGCACTTGAAGGGAAAACTTCCAAGTCTACAGTCAGTTGAGATAGACATGTGCGAAGATTGCATACTTGGAAAACAGAAGAGGGTCAGCTTTCAAACAAGTGGCAGAACCCCAAAGAAGGAAATGCTAGAGCTCGTTCACTCTGATGTTTGGGGACCAATAACCGTCTCATCCATTGGTGTGAAATACTACTTCATGACTTTCATCGATGATCACTCTCGAAAGGTATGAGTGTACTTTCTAAAGCATAAGTTTGAAGTGTTTGAGGCTTTTAGGAGATGGAAAGCTATGGTTGAAAATGAGACAGGTCTCAAGATTAAAAGGCTCAAGACCGATAATGGTGGTGAATATAAAGACACTAAATTCAAGAAGTTTTGCTATGAACACAGGATCAGAATGGAGAGAACTGTGTCGGGTACACCTCAACACAATGGTGTAGTTGAGCGTATGAATCGAACATTGACATAAAGAGCCAAAAGCATTTGTATACAGTCAGGTTTCCCAAAGCAGTTCTGGATAGAAACAGTCGACACAGCAGCTTACTTGATCAACAGAGGCCCATTGGCTCCATTGGAGCACAAAATACCAGAGGAGGTATGGAGCAAAAAAAATGTAAAACTATCACATCTAAAAGTTTTCAGTTGTGTAGCATATATGCATATTAGTGATCAAGGCAGGACTAAACTTGATCCCAAATCCAAGAAATGCACCTTCATCGGTTATGGTGATGATGAGTTTGGCTATCGTATTTGGGATAATGAAAATAAGAAGGTGATCCGTAGTAGAGATGTGATTTTTGATGAAAGGATAATGTACAAAGACATGCATAAAATAGACTCCAACGACTCAGTGCAGAGTGAGCTAGTATTTGCAGATGTAAATGTTGATGATGTCCCAAATAGTCCCATGACAGAGCCGATTGTAGCAAGTCCTCAACTAAAGGAACTCGTTGGAGAGAGCAGTGCGCAACAGCCCAACGCACCGCAACCTCCTACTCCAGCTCCTGTATTGAGAAGGTCTTCTCGGCCTCATGTGCCTAACAGAAGATACATGAACTATCTGTTGTTGATTGATGGAGGAGAGCCTGAATGCTATGATGAAGCTTGTCAGACTGAAGATGCCAGTAAATGGGAGGTTACCATGAAAGAAGAGATGAAGTCTCTAATCTCCAACCAGACATGGGAACTAGTTAAACTACCCATGGGGAAGAAGGCACTTCACAACAAATGGGTGTACCGAGTGAAAGAAGAGCATGGTTGTTCCAAGAGATACAAAGCTCGATTAGTTGTCAAAGGATTCCAATAGAAGGAAGGAGTTGACTACACCAACATTTTTGCTCCCGTTGTGAAGCTCAATACCATCAGAACAATATTAAGTATTGATGCCAGTGAAGATCTTCATCTTGACCAGAAGGTTTCTCAGAAACAGGGAAGGAGAACATGGTGTGCAAACTTAAGAAGAGCTTGTATGGCCTGAAACAAGCCCCAAGGCAGTGGTACATGAAATTTGACACTTTCATGCACATGGAATATTTACAGAAGTACAACGCCGACCAATGTTGCTACTTCAAGAGATATAGCTCCAGCTATATCATTTTACTGCTATATATCGATGACATGTTAGTAGTAGGTTCAAATATGGATGATATCAAAAGATTGAAGCAACAATTGTCAAAGGAGTTTGACATGAAGGCCTTAGGTCCAGCAAAGAAGATTCTTGGAATGCAAATCACAAGAGATAATTAGAGAGGGTTCTTGCAGTTATCTCAGGTAGAGTACATCAACCATGTTTTATAGAGATTCATCATGGGCGATGCCAAGCCAATCAGCATACCATTGGCTAGTCACTTTTACTTATCCAAGGATTAGTCCCCTCAGACGAAAGAAGATAGAGAATTCATGGCTAAGGTTCCTTATGCCTCAGCTATTGGAAGTTTGATGTATGCAATGGTATGTACGAGACCAAACATTGGCCATGCAGTGGAAGTTGTTAGCAGGTTTATGTCAAATCCAGAAAAAGCTCATTGGGAAGCAGTCAAGTGGATTTTGAGGTATCTACGAGGCACCATAGAGAAATGTTTGTAGTTTGGAAAAGGAGAATTAAAAGTATAAGGCTACATAGATGCAGACTTTAGAGGTGAAGTCGATCACCGAAGAAGCACCACCAGTTATATATCCACTATTGGAATTACAACTATTAGTTGGATGTCGTAGTTACAAAAGATTGTCACTCTATCCACTACAGAGGCTGAGTATTGAAGTCAGTAAAGAGATGATATGGCTTCAAGGTTTGTTAACTGAGTTGGGATTCAAGCAAGAGAAGAATGTTTTGCACAGTAATAGTCAGAGTGCGATACACTTGGCGAAGAATTCAATATTTCATTCAAGAACCAAGAATATTGGACTTCGTTATCACTTTATCATGTCTTTATTGGAAGATGAAGTGCTAATATTGGAGAAGATCCAAGAAAGTAAGAATCCAGCAGATATGTTGACGAAGACGGTAGCTATTGACAAACTAAAGTTGTGTTCAACTTTAGTTGGCCTGCAAGAGTAACAAGACCAAAAAGATCTGCTGCATAAATTGAGGTGTGAAGACAAATTGAAATCAATCTTCAAGTAGGAGATTGTCAAGAAAATGGCCAAACTATTTTTAGTCCAAAATGAAGGGTGCCTAATTTAGACAATTGTCAATTAAGGTGTTTAACCTAATTTATTACCTAAATTTCACCAACCCATATTTTTTTGATGCCTATATAAACCCTCCTAGCTCTCATTTGTAGAGCATCCCAAAATTAGAGAATTAGAGAGAGTTTGAGAGTAAAGCTTAAGAGAAATCTTGTGAAAGAATTTTGTAAAGAAAAATTCTTGTGTGGGTTGTGAGTTGTAAGTATTGTAAACACTTGTATTTTTTTTCCTTTAGTAAAATGATCTGCAGTAGGTCCGTAGACGTAGGCATAATTGGCTGAACTCCAGTATTAAATTTGTGTGTGTTATTTTTATTCTCACTAATCTGATTTATCAGAAATTTTCATAATTTTCCAACAGGATCCACCCAGATGTTAATTGGATTAACATAAATTTTGATGCATCTTTTAAAGAAGGATGGGGTCAAGTAATGTAACACCCCTTAACCTAATTGCAGAGACTAAACAAGATGATACAATTAAGTCAAGAAATGTTAATTTTTTTTATCAATATTAGAGTTATGGTTTTAATAAAAGTTCTCATTTTTAGCTATAAGAGAAAAAACTTGAATCGTTTTAAATACACCATATACATATATCAAAACTGAGTACATCTATTTACAAAACCATAACAGAGCGGCTTATTTAAAAACAAAACAAAGTTTTCAAAATATGATACAAAACAGCTCGAAGCATGGTATATGAACAAATCTCTGTCCGACTGCTCTGGAGATTCAGTCAACCTCTAAACCTGTACATTTCCACCTGCATTACATAAATCTAATGAGCTAAAGGCTCAATAAGGTGAAACTGATACAATAACAAATAGCGTACATATAAATTACATAAATGATTAAATGCCATATTCAATTTAATAACTTTATTTCATAAATCATTCTTTATGGCTCTTGAAGTGTGGTACCTAACTAATAACAATAGACCGTGGTTTTTTGGAATCTCTTCATAATGATTGGCCAATAAGAGAACTAATACGGGGTTTCCATACTTGGTCTTTCAACCTCAGCTATTAGCCGTATTCTATCTCATTCATTGTGGCTTTCCTATAGCGATTTTTCAACCTCAAGTATTTGCCACCAATTGTTGGGTCCGTCGGTCCCTCCCGCGTCCCTTGTCTACCCGACCATCAATCAAGTACCATACTTCCTTTTCAAAAACCTCATTATATACTTAATAGTATCATGCATCATAAACCATACATGCATCAAACATTACATCATTTCACAAATAATAACAATCACATTAAAATATGAACAACATTATATGATTCTTGTGATACAGCAAATGAAAGTTTCAACTTATCTCAAGTCCACTTTGTGGCAAGTGAAAAGACCAATCTCTTTAGAAGATAGGATGTGTTAAAGGTCTAACATAATCAAATCATGTACCATTTAATATCCTTTTTATAAATCATTTAGTCTATTCTAGTTAAAGTTCATATACATTTTTAATCTTTTGTAAATAATTCCATATCAATTACATAACCTTAAAAACAATGCATACTCCATATTTTACTACTAATTCAAGATATTAAACATTAGGGCAACCATTAAATAACTAATAATTCAAACATAATTATTAGGGCAGCCCTTAAAATATGCACACAATCCAAATTAACATGACGTAAATTTGGTTGTAACTTAAATTGATTGTACCCTTCAATTAAGCAAACTAATTATTATTGTTTTCAATTATTCAAAGGAACTTCCAAACGCAATATAAGCATTACAAGATTAATATAAATAATTAAATTAAGCATATTTCACAAGACTATCAATTTTACTACAAACTAGCTTGGTTTGGCTTCAAGTGTAACTTACTTAAGTTTTCAATCATACAAAAATATACTAAAACATGTAACCATCCAATATACTACAAATTCATCATAAGAAATATTAAAAAATAATATACCTTGATTAAGTTGGACTTCAAAATCAACGGTTTTCAAGCTTAAAAAGGGTGGAACTTGTTCTAGTTTGTGTTTTATGAATTTCTATGGATTGAATTCATTTTTGTGAGTATGAGAGTGTAGAAATTTGGGAGAAACTTAGGAGAATAAGAGCTGGTCATTTTTGAAGTGCTTCCACAAGAAATATGGATGAAAATGATTTCTTTGACCTTTCAAAAAGAAGTAAGTGGAGGGTGATGATTGGTTGCATCATGTTTGGTGTCTTCTCATGCCAAAAGCCACGTTTATGGGCTAGGGAGATGACAAAAATTGATGCTTTGGTGTTATAATCAAGTGCAATGCGGTTTAGAATGATTCTATGCAACCTAGTCAACCAACTAATCAAAATGCACCATTTTGCATACTTTTAGTTCTTAGCCAAATGAAACATATTTCAAGTAAATATTTAGGCAATTAATCACTTTAGCATATAACTAGTATGGAGCAATACAAATAATTCATCTCATATCCATTCAATATATCAATCTTCCTTAACTGAGATACCGAGCTTTTTACTACAAAAGGCACTTAAGGAATATGTTAAATCAAGAAACAAAAGTTTGATCTCCTATTTCATGTACTAATGCATGTTAAAGCATAACTGAAGCATATAATAACAATTATTCATGTTCGTGTAATCATGTTATTTGTATGCCATAATTCGATAATGCACATTGATTAGATGCAAAATACTTATTATTGGCTATGCATGAGAAAATTGAGAATTGGACATTACAATCCTTCCTTCCTTATAAAAATTTTGTCCTCGAAATTTGACGTACCAAATAATTCTAGATATTTGCTTTGCATTTCTTCTTCTCTTTCCCATGTTGCTTCTTCTATAGAATGATTCCTCCACAATACTTTAAGAAGTCGAATCTTTTTCATTCTCAATTCTTTTTCCTTCTGATCTAGAATTCGCACTGGTTTCTCTTCATAGGTTAAATCAGGAGTCAATTCCAACGGTTCATAACTCAACATATGAGAAGGGTTGAAATGTACTTCCTCAACATAGACATATGGAAAACATTGTGAACACTAGATAATGATGGAGGTAGAACCACTCTATAAGCTTTATCACCAACTCTTTCAAGAATCTCGAATGGGCCGACATACCTTGGGCTTAGTTTTCCTTTCTTTCCAAATTTTACGACGCCTTTCATGGAAGCTATTTTTAAGAACACATGATCCCCAACAGCGAACTCTAAATCTTTTCTCCATTTATCTGCATAACTTTTCTGTCTACTCTGCGCAATCTTCATTCTCTCTCATATCTTCTCCACTATCTTAGCGGTATGTTGAACTATTTTTAGACCAAGTAGGTTTCGTTCTCCAACTTTACCCCAATGAACTGGAGATCTACATTTTCTTCCATACAATGCTTCATAAGACGCCATTCCAATTGTTGATTGGTAGCTATTATTATAAGTAAACTCCACTAATGGAAGCTTTGCATCCTAACTCCCTTAAAAATCTAGCGCACATGCTCTTAACATATCCTCTAATATCTGAATAACCCTCTCTGATTGCCCGTCACTTTGTGGATGAAATACTATATTGAATGCAAGTTTCATTTTTATGGCACTATGTAAGCTCTTCCAAAATGTAGATGTAAACTTAAGATCTCTGTCAGACACTATTGAAACTGGCACCCCATGTAACTTGACTATCTCTTTAATATATTATTGAGAATACTGATCCACATTGTATGTGGATTTCACTGGAAGAAAATGGGCTAATTTAGTTAATTTATCAACAATTACCCATATGGAATTATACCCCTTTTGTGTTCTAGGTAATCCAAGCACAAAGTCCATTGTAATGTGTTCCCATTTCCACTCTGGAATCAATAAAGGCTTCAACAACCCTGATGGTCTTCCATGTTCAATCTTATCTTGTTGACAAGTTAGACATTCAACCACAAATTTTGCTATATCTCTTTTTCTTTTAGGCCACCAATAATGTTGTTGTAAGTCCTTATACATTTTTGTGCTACCTGGGTGTACTGAGTAAGAAGTAGTATGAGCTTCTTATAAAATATCTCCTTTTATGTTCTTGTCAAATGGACACACAGTCTCCCTTTATATCAAATAATCCCATTATTAGTAACTGTAACACCCTTTCACCTAACTGTAGAGCCTAAACAAGCTGATACAGTTAAGTCAATAAAATGTTAATTTTTCATCATTAATAGAGTTATGGTTTTAATAAAAGTTTCCATTTTTAGCTATAAGAGAAAGATATTGAATCGTTTTAAACACACCATATACATATATCAAATTGAGTACATCTGTTTACAAAACCATAATAGAGCAGCTTATTTAATAACAAAACAAAGTTTTCAAAATATGATACAAAACAGCTTGAAGCATGGCATATGAACAAATCTCTATCCGGCCGCTCTGCAGACTCCGTCAACCTCTAAACCTGTACATTTCCATCTGTATCACATGAATCTAATGAGCTAATGGCTCAGTAAGGTGAAACTGATGCAATAACAAATAACATATATGCACATCTTATAAATTATTAAATGCATTATTCTATTTAATAACTTTCATTCATAAATCATTCTTTAGGGCCCTTGAAGTGTGGTACCTAACCAATAGCGATAGACCATGGTTTTCGGAACCTGTTCATAATGATTGGCCAATAAGAGAACTAATATGGGGTTTTCATACTTGGTCTTTCAACCTCAGCTATTAGCCGTATTCTATTTCATTAATTATGGCTTTCCTATACCGATTTTTCAACCTCCAGTATTTGCCACCATTTGTTGGGTCCGCCGGTCCCTCCCGCGTCCCTTGTCTACCCGACCATCAATCAAGTACCATACTTCCTTTTCAAAAACCTCATTATATTCTTAATAGTGTCATTCTTCATAAACCATAAATGCATCAAACATTACATCATTTGACAAACAATAACAATCACATTAAAATATGAACAATATTATATGATTCTTGTGATACAGCAAATGAAAGTTTCAACTTATCTCAAGTCCACTTTGTGGCAAGTGAAAAGACCAATCTCTTTGGAAGATAGGATGTGTTAAAGGCCAAACATAATCAAATCATGTACCTTTTAATATCCTTTTTTATAAATCATATAGTCTATTCTAGTTAAAATTATATACACTTTTCAATCTTTTGTAAATAATTCTATATCAATTACATAACCTTAAAAATAATGCATACTCCATATTTTACTACTAATTCAAGACATTAACCATTAGGTCAACCATTAAATAACTAATAATTCAAACATAATTATTAGGGCAACCCACAAAATATGAACATAATCCGAATTAAAATGACGTAAATTTGATTCTAACTTAAATTGATTCTAACCTTCAATTAAGCAAACTAATTGCTATTGTTAACAATCATTTGTAGGCACCCTCAAACACAATATAAGCATTACAAAATCAATAAAAACAAGTAAATTAAACAATTTCACAAGACTATCAATTTTGCTAAAAACTAGCTTAACTATCTTGATTTTGGATTCAAGTGTAACTTACTTAAGTTTTCAATCATACAAAAACATACTAAAACATGTAACCATCCAAGATACTACAAATTCATCTTAAGAAACATTGAAAAAGAATATAACTTGATTAAGTTGGAATTAAGCTTCAAAATCAACAATTTTCAAGCTTAAAAATGGCGAAACTTGTTCTAGTTTGTGTTCTATGAATTCCTATGGATTGAATTCAATTTTTGTGAGTATGATAGTATAGAAATTTGGGAGAAACTTAGTAGAATAAGGGCTTGTCATTTTTGGGGTGCTTCCACAAGTAATATGGATGAAAATGATTTTTTTGACCTTTCAAAGAGAGGTAAGTGGATGGTGATGATTGGTTGCATCATGCTTGGTGTCTTCTCATGCCAAAATCCACGTTCATGGGCTAAGGAGATGACAAAAATTGATGCTTTGGTGTTATAATCAAGTGCAATGCAGTTTAAAATGATTTCATGCAACCTAGTCAACCAACCAATCAAATTGAACCATTTTGCATACTTTTAGTTCTTAGTCAAATGTAACATATTTAAAGCAAATATTTAGGTAAATAATCACTTTAGAATGTAACATATTTAAAGCAAATATTTAGGTAAATAATCACTTTAGAATGTAACAAGTATAGAGTAATACGAATAATTCATTTCATGGTCATTCAACACATCAATCTTTCTTAACTGAGATATCGAACTTTTCACTGCAAAAAGGCACTTAAGAAATATGTTAAATCAAGAAAAAAAAGTTTGAACTCATATTTCATGTACTAATGCATGTTAAAGCATAACTAGAGCATATAATAACAATTAATCAAGTTCATGCAATCATGCTATTTGTATGCCATAATTCAATAATACACATTGATTAGATACATATTCATGCAATATGCTTATTATTGGTTATGTAGGAGAGATTTTGGGCATTACATTCCTTCCTTCCATATAAAAATTTCGTCCTTGAAATTTGACGTACCAAATAATTCTGGATACTTGCTCTGCATTTCTTCTTCTCTTTCCCACGTGGCCTCTTCTATAGAATGATTCTTCCACAATACTTTAATAAGTCGAATCTTTTTCGTTCTCAACTCTTTTTCCTTTTAATCCAAAATTTGCATTGGTTTCTCTTCATAAGCTAAATCAGGAGTCAATCCCAACGGTTCATAACTCAACACATGAGAAGGGTTGAAAATGTACTTTCTCAACATAGACACATGGAAAATATTGTGAACACTAGATAATGATGGAGGTAAGGCCACTCTATAAGCTTTATCACCAACTCTTTCGAGAATCTCGAATGGGCCGACATACTTTGGGCTGAGTTTTCCTTTCTTTTCAAATCTCATAACACCTTTCATGGAAGCTACTTTTAAGAACACATGATCCCCAATGGCAAACTCTAGATATTTTCTCCGTTTATCTGCATAACTTTTATGTCTACTTTGTGCAATCTTCATTCTCTCTCGTATCTTCTCCACTACCTTAGCGGTATGTTGAACTATTTCTAGACCAAGTAGGCTTCGTTCTCCAACTTCATCCCAATGAACTGGAGATCTACATTTCCTTCCATACAATGCTTCATAAGGCCCCATTCAAATTGTTGATTGGTAGCTATTATTATAAGTAAACTCCACTAATGGAAGCTTTGCATCCCAACTCCCTTGAAAACCTAGCACACAAGCTCTTAACATATCCTCTAATATCTGAATAACCCTCTCTGATTGCTCGTCACTTTGTGGATGAAATGCTGTACTGAATGCAAGTTTCGTTCCTATGGCACTGTGTAAGCTCTTCCAAAATGTAGATGTAAACTTAGGATCTCTGTCAGACACTATTGAAACTGGCACCCCATGTAACCTGACTATCTCTTTAATATATTGTTGAACATACTGGTCCATATTGTATGTGGATTTCATTGGAAGAAAATGGACTGATTTAGTTAATCTATCAACAATCACCCATATGGAATTATACCCCTTTTGTGTTCTAGGTAATCCAAGCACAAAGTCTTTTGTAATGTGCTCCTAGTTCCACTATGGAATCAACAAAGGCTTCAACAACCCTGATGGTCTTTGATTTTCAATCTTAACTTGTTGACAAGTTAGACATTCAACCATAAATTTTGCTATATCTCTCTTCATTTTAGGCCACCAATAATGTTGTTGTAAGTCCTTATACATTTTTGTGCTACCTAGGTTTACCGAGTAAGGAGTAGTATGAGCTTCTTCTAAAATATCTACTTTCATGGTCTTGTCAAATAGTGCACACAGTCTCCCTTTATATCGAATAATCCCATCATCAGTAACAGAGAAGTCTGGCCTCTTTCCAGCCTCAATCATTCTTTTCAATCTACACAAATGCATGTCCACCTTTTGACCTTCTCTGATTCTATCTTGAAGTGTAGGTCTCAGCACTAAGGCTGACAACAAACACTTTTTCACTTTAGGTACAATTTCAAGCTCTAATCTCTGCAAATCCAGTAATATTGAATTTTGTATAACAAAAAGAGAAGACGTGGATTTTTTGCTCAATGCATCTGCAACCACATTCGCTTTACCAGGATGATAGTTGATCACACAATCATAATCCTTCACAAGTTCTAACCATTTTCTTTGTCTCATATTCAGCTCTTTTTGGGTAAAGAAGTACTACAAACTCTTATGATCTGTGTATGTCTCACACTTCTCACCATACAAATGTCTCCAAATTTTCAAGGCAAAAACCACAGCAGCAAGTTCCAAATCATGGGTTGGATAATTCTTTTCATATTTCTTCAATTGCCTTGAAGCATAGGCAATAACCTTCCCATTTTGCATCAAAACAGCACTCAAACCATTTTTTGTAGCGTCGCTATACATCACAAATCTACCAATTCCAGTTGGAATGGTAAGAACAGGAGCTGTAGTCAATTTATATTTCAGTTCTTGAAAACTTCTTTCACAAGCATCGGTCCACAAGAACTTCACATTCTTTCTTGTCAACATTGTCATTAGAGTTGCTATATTTGAAAATCCCTGAACAAATCGTCGATAATACCCTGCTAATCCTAAGAAACTCCTTACTTCTGATACATTCGTTGGTGTTGGCCACTTAATGACAACTTCTACCTTGCCGGATCAATAGAAATACCATCATTTGATACTACATGACCTAAGAATACCACTTGTTCAAGCCAAAACTCACATTTCTTGAATTTAGCATACAACTGTTTTTCTTTAAGAACTTGCAGCACAATCTTCAAATGTTCCTTGTGCTCTTCTATATCATGTGAATAAATTAGGATGTCATCAATAAACACAATCACAAATTTATCGAGATATTGTTTGAACACCCTATTCATTAGATCCATAAAAGTTGCGTGGGCATTGGTTAAACAAAAGGCATCACTAGGAATTCATAATGTCCATACCTTGTTCAGAATGCAGTCTTTGGTATGTCTTATTCCTTGATCTTCAATTGATGATACTTAGAGCGCAAATCAATCTTAGAAAATACAATGCTCCCTACAATTAATCAAAAAAATCATCTATTCTTAATGTCCATACCTTGTTCAGAATGCAGTCTTTGGTATGTCTTATTCCTTGATCTTCAATTGATGATACTTAGAGCGCAAATCAATCTTAGAAAATACAAATGCTCCCTACAATTAATCAAACAAATCATCTATTCTTGGAAGTGGATACTTATTCTTGACTGTTACTTTAATTAACTCTCTATAATCAATGCACAACCACAATGTACCATCCTTCTTTTTCACGAGCAACACAAGTGCTCCCCAAGGAGAATAATTAGGGCGAATAAAACCCTTATCAAGCAATTCTTGCAATTGAACTTTTAACTCTTTCAATTTTGTTGGTTTCATTCGGTATGGTACTTTAGAAATAGGAGTATTTCCTGGAATAACATCAATCACAAATTCGATTTCTCAATTCGGTGGTAGTTCCGGTAAATCATCTGAAAATACCTCAAGAAATTCTTGAACCACATCTACATTTTCTGGCTTCAATTGTGCTTCAACTGAGGTGTCCAGAACACTTGCCAAATATCCAACACAACCTTTATTCAACATCTTTTGAGCTTTCAAAGCAGATATAATTGGTAAGGACCGTGAGAATAAGGTACCACTAAACACAAACTGTTCTTCTCCAGGTGGCTGAAAAATCATAATCTTCTTGTTACAATCAATTGTTACATGCTATATGGTAAGCCAATCCATACCCAGAATAACCTCAAAATTTGACATCGATAAAACAACGAGATCTGCATAGAGAGTCATATCACTAATCTGAATAGGACAAGCCCTTAACATTTGGTTGGAATCCATTTCTTCCCCGGATGGAATAGTCACACTGTATCTTACTTTTAATAAATCTGGTGTAATGCCCAATTTTCTCACAAATGCACATGATGCAAATGAATGAGTAGATCCACAATCTATCAATGCAATTGTAGGTATCCCAGAAATTAAAATAGTACCTATGACTACGGAAGCATCTACATCGGCTTGTTCTTGTATCATTGCATACACTATCCCCTGCACTGTTGGGCAATCATTTGCTATATGTCCAGGCCTTTTACACTTAAAGCAACGATTAGTACCACTATAGCATTCCCCAAAATGATTCTTTCCACACTTAGCACATTTAGGCTTTTCAACTATAGTAGAAGTCTGTCCAACTCTAGGATGCTTTTCATTCACTTGGTTTGATTTTTGCTCTCATTTCTTAACTGGTTTAGATTTCTTGGAGTGAATACTTGCTTCTTTTGTTGACAAAATTTCTCAATCTCTTTCTCATCTAAGTCAGCCATCAAAGCCTTGTCCACCAGTTCTCTAAACTCTGTTACTGAAGACATTCTCACATCTCTTCTAATTTCAGGATTAAGGTCCTTAAAAATGATCCATCTTCTCATTGTTGTCTCTGGCGATGTATGGTACATACTTGCAACTCTGTTCAAATTTTTTCACATAATCATATACAGACATACCTCATTGTTTTAACTCCAGGAATTCTTTTACTCTGAGTGACCTAGCATCCCTAGTGAAATACTTATCATAAAAGATTGTTTTAAACCTCTCCCAAGTTAGCTCTTCCATATTCACTGCAAGTTTAGCTCCTTCCCACCAAGTTCTAGCATCCTTCTTCAACAAGAAAATTGCACAGAGTACCTTCTCAGAATCATCAATTCACATGTAGTCAAAGATAGTGTCCAAAGATTTCACCCATTTCTCTGCAACCATGGGATCAGACCCACCATTAAAATCAACCGATTTCATCTTTCTAAATTTCTCATACACAGCTTGTGAAGGATCCTATCGAGCTTGTGGTAGAGAAAGTCGTTGATTCTGTTCGTGAGTTCTTTGTTGCATATCTAGCAATTGTTGTATCTGTTCACCATGCATTCTAGTTTGTTGTTGAATGAGATCAGTCAAATTGTCCACCACACTATGATTACCCTCATGATCATCCATTATCTTCCTTTTTGGTGCCATGACCTGATATGCATTTGCCCAACCTCATTCCACTCATTAGCCAATAATAAATGCATAATCATGACAATAACATGAAATAAAATATAATCAAATAAGCATAAAGGAAAATAAACAAGTAGTTGACTGAGTTTCTTAGCCAAGAAGTGTTCATATACCTTCTTCTGTCTAGAGGAATGACTAAACCTCCGCTTTGATACCACAAACTGTAGCACCCCTTAACCTAACTACAGAGCCTAAACAAGCTGATACAGTTAAGTCAAGAAATGTTAATTTTTTTTATCAATATTAGAGTTATAGTTTTAATAAAATTTCTCATTTTTAACTATAAGAGAAATAATTTGAATCGTTTTAAACATACCATATACATATATCAAAACTGAGTACATCTATTTACAAAACCATAACAGAGCGGCTTATTTAAAAACAAAATAAAAATTTCAAAATATGATACAAAACAGCTCGAAGCATGGCATATGAACAAGTCTCTATCCGGCTGCTCTGGAGACTCAGTCAACCTGTAAACCTGTACATTTCCACCTGCATCACATGAATCTAATGAGCTAAAGGCTCAATAAGGTAAAACTGATGCAATAACAAATAGCGTACATACAAATCATGTAAATGATTAAATGTCATATTCAATTTAATAACTTTCTTTCATAAATCATTCTTTAGGGCCCTTGAAGTGTGGTACCTAACTAATAGTGATATACCGTGGTTTTCAGAACATGTTCATAATGATTATCCAATAAGAGAACTAATACGGGGTTTCCATACTTGGTCTTTCAACCTCAGCTATTAGCCGTATTCTATCTCATTCATTGTGGCTTTCCTATACTGATTTTTCAACCTCAAGTATTTGCCACCATTTGTTGGGTCCGGCGGTCCCCCCCGCATCCCTTGTCTACCCGACCATCAATCAAGTATCATACTTCATTTTCAAAAACTTCATTATATCATTAATAGTATCATGCTTCATAAACCATAAATGCATCAAACATTACATCATTTCACAAATAATAACAATCACATTAAAACATGAACAATATTATATGATTATTGTGATACAGCAAATGAAAGCTTCAACTTACCTGAAGTCCACTTTGTGGCAAGTGAAAAGACCAATCTCTTTGGAAGATAGGATGTGTTAAATGCCTAACATAATCAAATCATGTACCATTTAATATCCTTTTTATAAATCATTTAGTCTATTCTAGTTAAAGTTTATATACACTTTTTAATCTTTCGTAAATAATTCCATATCAATTACATAACCTTAAAAATAATGCATACTCCATATTTTACTACTAATTCAAGACATTAAACATTAGGGCAACCATTAAATAACTAATAATTCAAACATAATTATTAGGGCAGCCCCTAAAACAGCACACAATCCAAATTAACATGACGTAAATTCGGTTCTAACTTAAATTGATTGTACCCTTCAATTAAGCAAACTAATTGCTATTGTTTTCAATTATTCAAATGAACTTCCAAACACAATAGAAGCATTACAAGATTAATAGAAATAAGTAAATTAAGCATATTTCACAAGACTATCAATTTTGCTAAAAACTAGCTTAACTAGCTTGGTTTGGGCTTCAAGTGTAACTTACTTATGTTTTTAATCATACAAAAACATAATAAAACATGTAAACATCCAAGATATTATAAATTCATCATAAGAAACATTGAAAAAGAATATACCTTGATTAAGTTGGAATTAAGCTTCAAAATCAACGGTTTTCAAGCTTAAAAAGGTGGAACTTGTTCTAGTTTGTGTTCTATGAATTTCTATGAATTGAATTCAATTTTTGTGAGTATGAGAGTGTAGAAATTTGGGAGAAACTTAGGAGAATAAGGGCTGGTCATTTTTGAAGTGCTTCCACAAGAAATATGGATGAAAATGATTTCTTTGACCTTTTAAAGAGAGGTAAGTGGAGGGTGATGATTGGTTGCATCATGCTTGGTGTCTTCTCATGCCAAAAGCCACGTTTATGGGCTAGGAATATGACAAAAATTGATGCTTTGGTGTTATAATCAAGTGCAATGCGGTTTAGAATGATTCCATTCAACCTAGTCAACCAACTAATCAAAATGCACCATTTTGCATACTTTTAGTTCTTAGCCAAATGTAACATATTTCAAGTAAATATTTAGGCAACTAATCACTTTAGTGTATAACTAGTATGGAGCAATACAAATAATTCATCTCATATCCATTCAAAGCATTAATCTTTCTTAACCGAGATACCGAGCTTTTCACTACAAAAAGGCACTTATGGAATATGTTAAATCAAGAAACAAAAGTTTGATCTCATATTTCATGTACTAATGCATGTTAAAGCATAACTGAAGCATATAATAACAATTATGCATGTTCGTGCAATCATGCTATTTGTATGTCATAATTCAATAACGCACATTGATTAGATGCAAAATGCTTATTATTGGTTATGTAGGAGTGAATTGAGAATTGGGCATTACAAGTAATTTTTGTATGTAGAAATTAGAAAATAGACTTTCTTTGGGCTTGGTCTACAGGAGACAGAAATTTAATGCACATGTTGTAGAAGTGCGAGATGCTCTTGAGGCTATTAAAATTGCTCATCATATGGGTCAGAGAGTTATTGAAAGTTTGAGCAATATTTGATGGGATTTGGCTCAATTGTTTGAAAATCAAAATTAACTATAATTCATAATTATTAAGGGATGTGAGTTTATTTTCTTTTGTATTATAGAATTAGAATTAGAATTCCTAGTTCTAGAGAGAGTATTAATCAAGTAATTTGCTTCTATAAATATAATTAGTTTTTTATTGTTGGGGACATACTCGTGAGACACTTGTTTTAAATTACGAGGGATCAAAGCAATACAAAGGGGTAGATTAGTTTTCTTCGGTAATTTTGAGAATGATTGTGTAAGGAACTTTTTGTCTTAGGTTTGAAAATCAATTTCATAAAGTAATTATATAAATAGGTAATCACTATAATATGAAATTAAGAGAAAATGAATTTATTTTAGTTGCATTTATACCGTGGATGTAGCTCAAGTGGTCGAACTAATAATTCATTTGTTATATTCTCCTCTCTTTACTTTTCCACATATCTAAAATTTAACATGGTACCAGAGCATGTTTTGACCTACTCTATTTTTGTTTTCCCTTTTTCATAGCAAGATGTTCGTTCCATACATTTTTTTATTATTATATACTGATGCAACTAAAAATTTGTATAAAATAAATTTACCTTTTTTGAATAATTTACACTACAAATCCGGGGTTTCACGAATTCAATTCAATGAATCCATGATTTATCTTATAATCTGCAAAATATCAAAGAGTTAAGAGGGATGTTGGGTTTTCCCAATGTAGCCCATTCGATGCTCAACTTAGAAATTAAGTGTATGGGGAATCATCATTAATATCAAGATCAATCAATATTAAAAATCACTCATCAATCAATACCAAAATCACTCAAGTATTGCATCACGTAATGCAGATATGAATAAGATGTAAAATCATATCTCTCTCACTTCATGAAGGGGAAGATATATTTATATAAAGACAAAAGGTAGTTACCTTGTGTGATAAATCTCTTTTTTCTTATTATATTAGAGTATCAAATATACTAAAAGATTATTTTTCCTAGAGTTGTATATCAATAGGGCTCTGCTAATTATAACTCTAAAATAGTCTATATTCATATTTAAGCCCATTATATTTTATCTGGGTTTAATTCATCCATAAATAACTCATTTTGTCCCAAAATACATAGACCTAATTCACTAGGACTCATTTTGGCCACATCAACTAGTCTCCCCACTCTTGTAACATTTTGAACTGCAAGAGTGGAGTCGTTCTTCTCTTGGCCAAAATATGGCCTATCTCGACAGAAGTTCTTAACATTAGAGGGTTAATTAATAATTAATGAACTTATTAAGCTATCATATCAAACTCCTATTAGAGGTTCTCACACATCAATGTATATTGGAGGTCGATGGATTGAGCTATCCAATTAGAGGCTTTCATCCATTAGTGTTACGGAGGTCGGAAGACTGAACTCTCCTATCAGAGACTGCCGCTCATCAAGCATTTTTTGGAGGTCGGCAGACCGAAACTTCATCAGAGGCTGCCACCCGTCAAGCATTTCTAGGAGGTCAGCGGATCGAATATCCATGCGAAGTTACCACCCATCAAGCATTTTTAGGAGGTCGACAGACTGAACACTCTATCAGAGGCTGGCGCCCATCAAGCATTTTTAGGAGGTCAGTGGACTAATCACCCCATCGGAGATTGCCACTGGTCAAGCATTTTTAAGAGGTCGACGGACTGAACACTCCATTAGAGAATGCTGCCCATCAAGCATTTTTATGAGGTCGCGACCAATCACTCCATCAGAGACTGCCGCCCGTCAAGCATTTTTAAGAGGTCAGGGGATTGAACACTCTGTTCATGAAATATTTTGCAAACCACAAGTGTATGGTGTCAAGTTTAATACAATGGTTAGTTGAGTATCGTATCCACAAGGATTGTAATCAAATATTGCATCAAGTACCATGGTTTAAACAGTCCTAATTTTATCTAAAAATTGAGTGATAATTAATAGACAAAGTAGGGTAAGATAAAAAAAAAAGATGCAAAAAGCAAGAGTGGAGTTCTTACAAGCAATACAACAAACACCTTATGTTCAAGAAATTATAGAGGAATGACTTACCTAATTATCACCTATGTTCTTCCTTCCAAAACATACCAATTCAAATTAACAACACATGTAAGTTAAGAATTCCTAAGCTCATCAATTCCTTCTCTTGAGTGTCGAATTGACTATGAGATCCAATATTAATTTCAATATCTCTATAAAAATTCAACGAATTCTTCTTCAAAACTTCAAAGATTTCATAAGCTTCTCAACTCTATGATTCCTAGGTTGTGTTATCCTTATGATAATGTATAATCTTCCATCTCTCGAGTATCGAATCTCATATATCAAACAATCTCAAATAATGACCAAATAATCAAGATACAATACTAAACAAGATAACACAAATAAGATAAATAACTTGAACTAATATTGATTGGAATTCAAAATATAGAATCAAATAAGGCTACATCATTCTCTAAAAAGACAAGTTTAGTTCATCATGGATGAATACAACTTCAAGAAATACATAAGAAAGAGCATAGAAATTGTTCACCAAATTGTGAAGTGGGAGGGATGGTTGAAGATCTCCTTGTCTTCAAAAATGGCTTCATTGTCTTGAAGAATTGGTCATTGTCTCCAAAAATGCCCTATTTTGGTTTTAGAAAAATGAATGACTTGTCTCCAAGAACCAATCCCCCAATCCTCTTTAGTTGATACCAATTTTTTTTCTTCTAACTCATCTCAATAATTCCTCCCTCAAATCAAAAAAATCTTGAAAGCCTTCCCATTTTCTTAGTTTTTCCCTATTTTTCTCTCCACCAAACTCCATTTTCTTAGCAAGTTGTTCCCCAAGAGATCCACAAAGTCTTTTTTAGAAGTTAGCTTTAATAGTTTTGTCCAAAATCCAAGTCAAAAGATCACACTTTCAAAATTTTCAAGTTTTTGGAGCCTAGGCATAGAAAAATGGTGCCTAGGCGCACCATGTATTCTATTTCAGCACTTCAGATGATACCTAGGTATGAAAGAAGTCGTAGTTTTTTCTCCTTCAGTTTAGTACTTTAATACTATTCAGCCCCTTTAAATTAGTTTGTAATCTATTTCTATAATTAATTTTTTATAATTAATTGTAACTCTTTATCTTAGCTTTCCATAGGCTCTTGAATCAACTAAATATGACATCTGTGGAGAGAGTTATGCCCAAAATACCAAGATATGTCATACTAGAAAATTTCAACCCAGTGCTGACTCTTGAACTCGTTTTTTCTTATTGCAATCCATAGAATTGGATTTTGTAGTAAACATAAAAGTTATATATCTATCTCTTAAATTTCTAATGGCTTAATAATCAAGTCTAAATGATATTTAAGAAAAGAGTTATGATTGAAATACAAAAACTGCCATCAACACCACAATTCAGATTATTCAACATTTCAACCAAGTTTTTAATTTCTTTCCATTTTTCTTCTCTTTTTGTCATTACCAACAAGATTTCAAATTAAATGTATAAAAAGTAACAAAAATACTTGAAAACAAACCAAATGTTAATCAAAAGGTATATGAATTGTTGGTATAAAACCAACTTATCAAATACCCCCAAACTTGAAGATTTGTTTGTCCTCAAGTATCAAACATGAATTTCTCAATAACAACCCCTTTATGAATCAGGTTACCAAAGTCAAGAAAGATTTTTCTAACATCTCATCTCAAAAGATTAGAAAAATATACCAAGTTTACATGTTAACATGCTTATTAGTTTCACTTAACTTCATGGTCTTGTGTGTATGAGTGTGAAAGTAGTAGTTTATCAACTTTTATTTATCATCTGAATAGGTTTATAAAGCCAACTACTTATATTTAATCCTCTTTTGAAGTACTTACCAAACTTCATAGGCTTGTTTTTCACACTAGTCTCCACAAATATAGGTAGATCATAGTATCAAATATCAAAAGGATTTCCAAAGCTTGTATTGTGATGTCTGGGTAATGATGGAAAAATATGAAAAATTATAACTAAAAATTACCCATTTTACACAATCATACTAGAACCTTTATAAATGAGCATCAACTTCTTCATCAATCCCTTCATTTTTCTTAATTGAACATTCCATTTTTCTTCTTTTTGATCTTGGATTATCCCCAAACTTATTTATTTTGTTGCATGCAACGGGGGTCTATTTATTTTAGGGAGTTCAAATCATACACCTCAATTTATAATATCTTCATTTTCATCTTTTTTCAATCTTTTCTATTCTTTATTTTATTTATTTTTTCTTTGTTTCTTTTTTGAGTACAATAATTCCTTCAAGAATGATTATGTAAATAAGAAAAAATGGTAGAATATTGGAAATGTTTTTCATAAAGCTCGATAATGTATATAGTTGTCCAAAGAATTATTTCAAAAGGCTCAAGAGGGGACACTAGGGAATAATTCAAGTATAGGTTGGTTTCAAATGTTCAAACGGTCCAAAAATGGCCTAATCATCTCCCTAATGTTATGTCACCTTGGATTTCACCTCGACTAGTGATTAAATAAGTTCTAGAGGTTGGTGGGATCATTTAAAAAATAATTAGACCTTATAAACTGTTTCTAAATAATTAAATATAACTCAACAAGCTACTTAATGCATCAAGATTCACAAGACCTCATAAAATAAATAAAATCAAATTTTGATATTTAGACACGTAAACAAATGTACATATTCTAATATTTACTTTTTTTTTCAAATATGCACATAGTTTATCACTAAACTTTTCAAGCAACAAGCAATAATCTTAAACTCTTGAACTCCCCCCCCACCCCCCAAAAAAAATTTAATATAAGCATTGTCCTTAATAATTGAGAATTGTAAAATGAGGGGACTTTCCCGAAAATGGGTGTTATTTAGCCTTTAACTTATAAAAATGAGTGAACTATCAAAGAAAAATCATCATGATATAAAACAACACAAGAATAACAACACTAAAAAAAATAAGAAAAAAGATCTTGGGTTGCCTCCCAAGAAGCATTTTATTTAAAGTCTTTAGCTAGACCGAAACTGAATACTTTAGGTTGCTTCTCCAAGTAGAAGATTAGACATCTTCCAAATTTCCATTGTTGTAATAATATTTCAACCTCTGTCCATTGACATGAAATACTATGTCATCCTTACCTTTAAGCTTAACTGTCCAAATGGAAATATCTTATTGACGATATAGGGAGCAGACTATCTAGATTTTAATTTTCCCAGAAAAAGTTTTAATCTAGAATTGAAGAGCAACATAAGTTATTCAAGTTGAAATTCCCTTCTCAAGATCATTTTATCATGCCATTGTTTTTTTTTTATATAGATTTTAGCGTTTTCATAGGCATCAAGCCTAGATTCCTCCATTTCATTGAGTTGCAACAATCTTTTTTCTCCTATTGACTTTGTAACAAAATTTAATTGTTGCACATCCCAATATACTCTATGTTCTAGCTCAATAGGGAGGTGACAAGCTTTTTCATAAACTAATTGACAAGAAGACATACCTATAGGAGTTTTATACGATGTGTGGTATGCCCACAATGCATCATCAAGCTTATGTGCCCAATTATTTCAATTAATGCTTACTGTTTTCTCATAGATTTGCTTCACTTCCCAGTTTGAGATTTTGGCTTGTCCATTTAATTGAAGATGGTATCCAAGAGATACTTTGTGTCTTACACCATACTTAGCCAAAAGGTTATTAAACTTTTTATTACAAAAATGAGAACCTTCATCAATTACAATTGCTCTAAGTGTGCCAAAATGAGTGAAAATATGTTTGTCCAAGAATTTAAGCACTATCTTGGCATCATTCGTAGGTGTGCAATTGCTTCTATCCACTTGGAGACATAATCCATAGCGAGTAAAATGTATGATCGGCCATTTGATGAAGGAAATGGTCCCATGAAGTCAATCCCCTAAATATCAAAGAGTTCAACTTTCATCATGTTAGTCAAAGGAAGCTTATGGCGTCTAGTGATTATTCCAACCCTTTGACACTGTTCACATGTCTACACAAAAGCATAACAATCCTTAAACAAAGTTGACCAATAAAAATTAGATTGCAATACCTTAGAAACTGTCCTTATAGGTCCAAAATGACCACCACATGGGGATGTATGACAGTGTTAAGAATTTCATTTGTTTTCTTCATTGGAATGCATCTCCGAATCACAGAATCTAAACACCTTTTGAAGAGCAAGGGACCATCCTATAGATATGATTTCACATCATGTAAGATTTTCTTTTTTTTATGATATGTGAGGTCCGGAGGCAATAATCCACCTGTAAGATAATTCACAAATCTACATACCAAGGTAAGTTATCTTTAATTGCCAAAATAAACTCATCTGTGAATTTTTTTTAATTGGTCCTTCAAAGTTCTCATTTTTCTGCTCCAACCTCAATAAGTGATCTGCCACCATATTTTCACTTCCCTTCTTATCTTTGATTTCAAGATCAAATTCTTGAAGAAGGAGTATCCACCAGATTAGTCTTAGTTTTGCATCTGTTTTGGCAAAAAGGTACCTAATAACAGCATGATCGATATATACTATCACCTTGGTACTACAAGATAAGCATGAAATTTATTAAATGCAAAAACAATAACTAACAATTATTTTTCAGTGGTGGTGTAATTTTGTTAAGCATCATCAAGTGTTCTTCTTGCATAGTAAATGACTCCAAAAATTTTAGTTTTTCTTTGTCCTAACACTGCTCCAACCGCATAATCACTAACATCACACATAAGTTCAAATGGTTGGGTTCAATCTGGTACCACCATAATATGAACTGAAATGAGAGCCTTCTTGATGTGGTCAAAGGTCCGTAAGCAATCCACATTAAAGTAAAATAGCTTATCTTTTTCTAAAAGGTTGCATAAAGGTTTTACAATTTTTGAAAAATCTTTAATGAATCTTCTATAAAACCCAACATATCCTAAAAAACTATGAATAGTTTTCACATTGATTGGTGGTGGAAATTTTTTCAACAGAAACATTTTTTCTCGGTTTATATCAAGTCCTTCGGAGGACACTTGGTGACCTAAAACAATACCTTCTTTTACCATAAAATGACATTTTCCCAATTTAAAATAAGGTTAGTCTCTGCAAAATAAGAGAAAGATTATGTAGACACAAATCGAATGATAAGCCAAATACTAAAAAATCATCCATAAAAATTTTCATTATCTTCTCCACCATATCATGAAAAATTGCCATCATGTATCTTTGAATTGTGGCTGGGGCATTGCATAATCCAAATGACATTTTTCGAAAAGCAAAAGTACTATATGGGCATGTGAATGTTGTTTTCTCTTGGTCTTCGGGTGCTATGACAATCTGATTGTACCCCTAATAACCATCAAGAAAATAACAATATTGATACCCTACAAGTCAGTCTAATATTTGATCAATAAATGGGATGGAAAAATAGTCTTTACGAGTAGCTTTGTTGAGTTTTCTATAATTAATACATACTCGCCAATCTGTGACCATCTTTGTTGGTATCAATTCGTTGTTATCATTTTGAATTGTGGTCATACCACCCTTCTTAGAACTACTTGAACTCGACTCAACCAAGAACTATCAAAAATTGCATAAATAATTCCGACATTTAACTATTTCAATACTTCATTTCTTACAATCTCTTTCATTACAGGGTTTAGTCTACGTTGATGTTCAATAGATGGTTTGTAAGATTCTTCCATTAAGATTTTATGCATGACAATTGAAGGACTACTACCTTTTAAATCAAAAATTGACCAACTAATAGTAGATTTATGCTCTCTTAAAACATGTAGTAATAGGGATGCTGAAACAATTATTGGATATGTGTTGTTAACACCTAGAAATTCATATCGCAATTGCTCGGGAAGTGTTTTCAACTCCGATGATATTATTTGTTCCTTGATTGTGGTATCTCTTATTGCTTTCTTGCATTTATCATTTTTCAACTCCAACTCTCCTTATTCAAAAAAGAGCAAGTAAAGCATTAAATCCTCATTATCATTATCATGGTCATTACCTTGCATTATGGAATGAACAATGCATCGTTCTAAAGGTTCGATAGGAATTTGTTTGAGAAAATAATTATACAAGCAAGTTTCTAACATTTCCATCCTATTAGAAGTATGTGGTTTTTTTTAAAACTTCAATGCACGACAAATGTAAAACATCACTTTATCCTCATTAACTCTTATAGTTAATTCACCACATTGCACATCAATCAAAGCACGCCCCGTAGCAAGGAATGGTCGACCAAGAATTAAAGGAATTTCTTGGTCCTCCTCTATATCTAACACCACAAAATCTACAGGAAATATGAATTTATCCACTTTTACTAATACATTTTCAACAACTCCTCTTGGATAGGTGAGAGACCTATCCGCTAATTACAAGGTGATAATGGATGCTTAACTTCTCCAATTCCTAATTTCCTAAAAACAGAAAATAGTATCACATTAATGCTTGCTCCAATATCACATAATGTTTTATCAAAGAAAGATCCTCCTATGGTACAAGGAATAGTAGAACTCCCTGGATCCTTCAATTTTTGAGGAAGCTTATTCATAAAATATTTTGCAAGCTGTAAGTGCATGGTGTCAAGTTTTAATATAATGGTAAGTTGAGTATCGTATCCATAAGAATTGTAATCAAAAATTGTATCAAGTAGTGTGGTTCAAATAGTCCTAATTTTATCTAGAAAATCAAGTGATGATTGGCAGACAAAGTAGGGTAAGATAAAAAAAATGCAAAAAGCAAGAGTGGAGTTCTTAGAAGTAATACAACAAACACCTTATCATCAAAAAATTCTAGAGGAATGATTTACCTAATTATTACCTATGTTCTTCCTTTCAAAACATACCAATTTATATCAACAACACATGTAAGTTAAGAATTTCTAAGCTCATCAATTCCCTCTCTCAAGTGTCGAATTGACTATGAGTTCCAATATGAATTTCAATATGTTTATAAAAATTTAAGAATAAAACTCTACAAAAGTTCAATGAATTCTTCTTCAAAACTTTAAAGGTTTCATAAGCTTCTCAACTCTATGATTCCTAGGTTGTGTTATCTATATGATCATGCATAATCTTCCATCTCTCAAGTATCGAATCTCATACATCAAACAATCTCAATTAATGGTCAAATAGTCAAGATGTAATACTAAACAAGATAACACAAATAAGGTTTAAATAAGGTTACATTATCCACACAAAAAAAGGGTTTAGTTCAACATGGATGAATACAACTTCAAGAAATGCATAAGAAAGAGCATGAAAATTATTCACCAATTTGTGAAGTGAGAGGGATGGTTGAAGATCTCCTTGTCTTGAAGAATGACTCATTGTCTCCAAAAATACCCTGTTTTAGTTTCAAAAAAATGAATGGTTTTTGTCTCCAAGAACCAATCCCCCAATCCTCTTTGGTTGATGTCAATCTTCTTTTAACTCATCTCAATGATTCCTCCCTCAAAAGTCTCCAAATTTTTTTGAAATCATTCCCCTTTCTTAGCCTTTCCCCATTTTTCTCCCTACCAAACTCCCTTTTCTTAGCAATTTGTCCAACAAGAGATCCACAAAGTCTTTTTTAGAAGTTGGCTTTAATAGTTTTGTCCAAAATCCGAGTCAAAAGATCACATTTTCAGAATTTTCTAGTCGTTTAGCGCCTAGGCACAGAAGAACGGCGTATAGGCGCCATGTATTCTATTTTAGCACTTCAGATGGTGCATAGGCATGAAATAATGGCACCTAGGCACCATGTATTCTATTTTTGGAAGCTTCAAATGGTGCCTAGGCGCCCTATTTTGGTGCCTAGGTGCCGTTGCTACAATTTTTTCTCCTTCAGTTTAGTGCTTCAACACTATTTATCTTTTTTCAACTAGTGTTTGATCTCTTTTTATGATGAATTGGATTTTTATGTCTTCTAATGAATTGTAGATATTTGTCTTGGCTTTCTACAAAAACTTAAATCAACTAAACATAACTTATGTGAAGAGAGTTATGCCTAAAATACCAATATATGTCATTTTAAAAAAATTCAGCCCAATACTGACTCTTGAACTCGATTTTTCTCATTATGATCGATAGAATTGGATTTCATGTAAACAAAAAATTATAGATCTATCTATCGGTTTTCTAATGGTTCAAGATTCAAGTCGAAATGATATTTTATCTAAGAGTTATGATTGAAATACAAAAACTGCCATCAATCACACTACAATTCGAATTCTTCAACATTTCAACAAAGTTTTTGGTTTCTTTCCATTTTCTTCTCATTTTGTCATTACCTACAAGATTTCAAACTAAATACAAAAAAAATAACAAAAACACTTGAAAACAAACCAAATGTTAATCAAAATGTATATGAATTATTGGTATAACACCATCACACTCCATTAGAGGCTACTACTCATCAAGCATTTTTGGGAAGTCGACGGACTGAGCTCTCCTAAAGTTCTTCAAGAAACCCAACTCATAATCAATGGACTCATAAATAATCTTCTTTCATAAGGAATCCAACCCATATCAATGGACTCATAGATAATCTCTGCTCATGAGAAACCCTACTCATAATCAATGGGTTCATATCTAATCTCCGTACATAATTAATGACCTCTTTAAGAAATCCAACCCATAATAAATTAGCATAAATAGTATTTACTCATAACCAATGAGCTCTTCAATAAATCCAATTCATAATCACTGAGCTCAAAAATAATCTCCATTTATAATAAATTCAACCCATGTTCAATAAGCTCATAGATAATATCTGCTCATAAGAAATCCAACCTTTATTCAATGGGCTCATAGATACTGTCTGCTCATAATCAATGAGCTCTTCAAGAAATCTGACCTATAATCAATGGATTCATAGATAATAGCTTCTTATAATGAGTTTTTTGAGAAATCCGAACCTCAATTGGTGGACTCATAGATATTATGCTCATAAACAAGAGCTCTTCAAGAAATCCAACTCACAATCGATTGTCTCATGAATAATCCCCTCTCGTAATTATGAATTCGTCATGAAATCCTACACGAAATCAATGGGATCATGACTAATATATCTACTCATAATAAATGAGCTCTTTAAGAAATCCAGCCATAATCAATGAGGCTAAAAAATAATCTAAGCTCATAACCATTAAACTCTTCAAGAAACCAAACCATGACCAATGGATCCATAGATAATAATTGTTCATAATCCATGAGCTCTTTGAAGAATCCAACTCACAATCATTGGGTTCATAAATAATATCTACTCATAATCCATGAGCTCTTCAAGAATCCAACTCATAATCATTAAGTTCAAAAATATTATCTACTCATAATCCATGAGTTCTTCAAGAAATCCAAATCATGACCAATGGGGCTGATAAATAATCTAAGCTTATAACCTATGAGCTTTTCAAGAAATCCAACTCATAATCGATAGGCTCATACATAATATTTGTCCTAGTTCGTAATTATTAGTGGTGGTCCTCCACCTTTTGCACATGTCAGTGCATTATTATCTCATTTGCTTTGCATCACCCCAAGCATCAAGCTTGTAGGTCAATATACCTACCGAAGGTACATCCTCAAAGGATTCCATCTTGTTACATATGAATAACTTATCCAAGTGCTATTGAATGTATGTTTTAATAACAATGAGCAATAGATAAACAAATCGAGCCAATGGAAATTCTTAGTGCATAAAGAATCTATATTTCCAGGTAATAATCAAATTTTCATCAAAAAATGAAGAGTTAAATGTAAAACACTAACCTTGTATTTGAATTCTTGATTCCATCATTAGGTTTAGTTGTTGGGTTCGCTATAATTACAAGGGTAAGTAGAATGGAAAATTAAAATTTTTATCAAACATAAATTTATGAAAAAACTATCAAATAAATTTATCATCTTGATTCGAAAGCAATTCTAACGATCGCGTTTATTCAAATAAATATATTAAATTCGAATTATACTTTTCATACACTCCGATTGCTATAAAAAAAAATGCAATCAATTGCTTATCAGAACTTGCAGATATCCACGTGTCTCTCCTCTACGAGATCCACATTATGAAAAGCAACACTGATTAAAAAAATTCATTAGTATCCTTAAAATCATTTTCTAATCTAGAACCGAAGTAAAATTTATCATTTAATCCAATTGATAGATCAAGAACAAGCTTTCAAGAACAATAAATATTGATTCTTTAAGTTTTTTAAATTTGGATCTGAAAAGAATATCAAGAAACCTATTTTCTTTAAAGAATAAGAAAATCAAGATTTTCAAGAAAATACTTGTCTTTTTCTTTCTTTTCTTTTTTTTTTCTTGGAGAGAAAAATAGAAAACTAACAAAATATTTTTTTTTTCTAAACCCACTTTTCCTTTTCTTTTTTTTCTTTTCTTTTTCTTGAAGTAATTTTTGGCCCTCCCCAATTAATAGGGGCCAAAAATTGGTTATTCTCTAACTTTTAGAGAGTTTATTAATTTTGAACCACTTTAAAATTTAATTTTGGAAGGATTCTAAATCTTCCAACAAATCTTCTTTGTTCTCTCTCCAATGTATGTGGACTTACTTGAGATTATATTGGTCATCAAAATTAGTCTATATACATTCTTGATATTAATTTGAACTCTTTAAATAATATCAAGATAGATATATATCAAATATATGTCAAAAATATATTTATATAAAATAAAATCCCAATGGCCGATTTTTATCTCATAAAAATCGATCATATTATATTATAAATATATTAATTAAATAAATCATATTTAATTTAATTATCCATTTCATCTTCTAGTGGCCTTCTTAAGTAATTGACTTTAATTTGTGAACTTAGACTTAAAAATTTGAAGAATCAATCTAATTGATTTAAACCCAAATTAATCAATCCAATTGATTAATTATAATTTATTCTAATTAAATAATCTAATTATTTAATTAAATAATTTAATTTATCTATTAAATTAAATAGAACCCTTAATTAATTAATTAATAAATATTAACTAATTAATTTTCAATCATTGAAAAAATCCCAGAATAAGAAATGTTACTTTCCATAAAGATATATGACCCTCTTAGGTTCACTACTAATCTAGTAGTGGTCTTGTAACATTCGCAACTTATGAATAAGAATTATTTTAATTAATTAATCCAATTAATTAATTCATTTGGAATTAACTCCTTAATTCCAAGAACATCACTATCCGTGAAAACACTTAGCAAGTAATCATGGCAAACTAGTTTTAGGTGAAATAGTGAATAAACCTATTTCAGTTGCGAGTATCATACATATACAGTTCTTTCGACAGCTAATCTCTCGATTGAATCTAAGGCATAGATTGTAAAATGAAATCCTAAATGATTCAATAATTGTGATTCTATTTCAGTTCTAATGATTCTTGATGAATCAACATTCATCCTGTTTTGGCCAAGGTCTTTGAATCATGAACTATGAAAACACAAGATATTCACTTGTTAAATAAAAAACAAGTGTCAAAATCTATACTGGTTACTGACAAACCTCTATACACACCAGTGTAATACCCAACATATCTCCTTTGTGATTGTAAATCAATTAAAAGATATATCAAAGTGTTGTAGAATGCACACAAAGCTACCATCGTGCCTCAAGTTCAAGGACTAGCCCTGTATTATCACAACATAGAAACTTTTATTTCGACAAGCAAAGCCTCCGACTAAGAATTTCTTGCGCGTTATGTTCGATGTACTTATTCTCTAACAAACACCCGCATATACACACTTGTGTCTCTATGTTCGAGCATGTATCGTATGTGCGAGTCTTACTAAGATATTTGATGGCCTATCTTAGAAAGCTCTTAACTCAAAATTTATTTAAGACCAAAACCTTAGAGATATGTTCCATGATCGCCATCATATGCGCGACTCTGCCCTATAGCTAAATTTGGTCTGAAGACTTTATCTAATGTGCAAAAAAAAAGATGCAAAATAAAAGATAAATAAAATGTCTTTTTATTATATGATTCCAATAAAATTATCTTTTCAAAAAAAAAAAAATAAGAGTACATTACACCTAATCTACTTGAGGCATTGAGCATCCTACTCTAACAATCTCTACTCTAATAATTTCCCACTTGCCCTACCTCCAATTACCCATATATCTAAGGCCATCTTCTCCAGATGTCCGTCGACTACCCTTTGTGCTAAAGGTTTAGTAAGTGGGTCTGCAATATTTTCTGTTGAGGCGACTCGATCCACAATGGCGTCACCTCTATCAATGATCTCTCTGATCATGTAATATTATCTCATTATGTGCTTGGATCTTTGATAAAATCTTGGCTCCTTTGCTTGTGCAATGGCTCCATTGTTATCACAGTAAATCATAATTAGATCAACAATAGATGGAACTACACCCAACTCTTGAATAAATTTTCTTATCCAAACAACTTCCTTTGTTATATCTACTACAGCTATATATTGAGCATCGGTGGTAGAGTCTGTAGTCATCTCTTGCTTGGAACTCTTCCAACTGACCGCATCACTCTTCAAGGTAAATATATAGCTAGATATACACTTCGAGTCATCTATATCGGACTAGGAACTAGAGTCTACATATCCCTCTAGTTTTAATTCTCCATTATCGTATATCATAAATATATCATTAATTCTTGTCAAGTACTTGAGAATCATCTTAATGGCTTTCCAGTGTTCTTTCCCTGGATTGAATTGATATCTACTCGTGACCCTCAGAGCATGTACAATTTCAAGCCTTGTATAAAATATTACATACAATATGCTTTTTATTGCGAAAGCATAAGATATGGGAGCCATCATTTCTCTCTTTTCAAGTGTCTTGGAAGACATAACCTTAAAGAGTGAAACCCCATGACTCAGAGGCAGGAATCCTCATTTGGACTCCTCCATGCAAAATATTTTTAGCACTTTGTCTACATACATGGATTGGGATGGTTTGATCTTCCTTGTGGATCTATCTCTATAGATCTTTATCCATAGGATAAAAAATGTATCTCCAAAGTCCATCACAGAAAATTGATTAGATAAATAAGTCCTTGTTGATTGCAATATCTCTACATCATTCTCAATATGTAGGATGTCATCAACGTAGAGCACAACAAACATAACTGCACTCCCACTAATCTTCTTGTAGACACATGGTTCATCCGGGTTGTTATAAAAATCAAACATTTTGATTGTTTCATCAAATTGAATGTTCCAACTTCTCAAAGCTTGTTTGAGTTCATAAATGGATCTTTGGAGCTTACAAACCTTTTGCTCGCTCTAACTGGATATGAAGCCTCCTAGTCCTCTTCCTTAATATTTCCATTAAGGAAAGTGGTCTTCATATTCATTTTCCATCTCATAGTCATAATATGTGGATATGGCCAGCAAAATCCAAATAGATTTAATCATCGTCACTGGTAAAAAAGTTTTCTCATAATCAATTCTTACTTCTGAGTATAACCTTTTGCAACCAGGCGTGTTTTATAGGTCGCTACATCTCCATCTACTATGAGCTTCTGCTTGTAGACCTATTTGCAGCCAATTGGAGCAAGGGGTCCACCAAGGTCCATACCTTATTGGAGTACATAAAGTCCATCTCAAATTGCATGGCTTATTGCCACTTCTCTAAGTTGATGTCAGGCATCTCATCTTATATCTTCTTAGATCATTATCTAATGGGAGTCCCTCTTCTTTATTTTATAACAACAAGTTGTACCTCTTTGGTAATCTTAAGACCCTTTTGGATCTTGGAAGCGGTTGTGCCTCAAAGTGCCTAGCATCAGCTGGTATATCATCTACTGTGATAGTTGGGGCATTCTATGGTTCTTGAACTTTGTCAAGTTCCAGGACTTTGCCACTACTCTCTTAAAGAATTTCTTCTTCAAGAAATGTGGCATTTCTTGAAATAAACACCTTTTGTTTCGATGCTCATAAAAATAGTATCTAATAGACTCCTTTGTATACCCACAAACTTACATAAGCTAGATCTCATATCCAACTTATCTCCCAATTGCTGCTTCACATAAGCAGCATACCCCCATACCATAAGATATTTATAGAAAGGTGTCTTGCCACACCATATTTCATATGTTGTTTTGGGCATGGCTTTAGATGGCATCCTATTT
The DNA here is from genome assembly GCA_019321725.1 of Paulownia fortunei. NCBI lineage: Eukaryota > Viridiplantae > Streptophyta > Magnoliopsida > Lamiales > Paulowniaceae > Paulownia > Paulownia fortunei. The sequence goes on from CM033117.1 coordinate 13,178,331, forward strand.
AATATGTATGTCGTCATTTCCAAGGCATAACCCTAGAATAAAAGAGGTAATATAGTAAAGTTCATCATGGATTAAATCATGTCCAACAAGGTTCGATTCCTGCACTCTACAACTCCATTAAGTTGTAGAGTAGTAGGAGGAGTTCACTGTGAGAAAATCTCATTCTCTTTTAGATAATCCAAAAACTCTATGCTTAAGTATTCTCCTTCTCAATCAAATTGAAGAGTTTTTATACTTGAGCCAATTTGTTTCTCTACCTCAGTTCTGAATTCTTTGAAGTTTTCAAATACTTCAAACTTGTACCTTAAAAAATACACATAACCATACCTAGAGAAGTCATATGTAAAGGTTAAGAAGTAGTTATAGTTCCCACGGGCACTAACACTTAGTGGCCCACTCACATCCATTTAGATCAAATCTAATAGATATTTGACTCGCTCCACTTGTCCAACAAATGGAGATTTGGTCATTTTTCCTTTAAGGTAAGATTCACTTGTTGGCAGTTCTTGCTCGTTCTTTAGATCAAGCAATTGTGCCAACTTGTTAATCCTCTTCTTAGAAATATACCCTAATCTCGCATGCCATAGGCTCATGGAACTACGATTATCTAATTTTATTTTATTTTATTGAATTGTGAAAATGGGGTTATGGGGAGTAACAGTACATAAATAATTTGTCAAAGAACCCGAATAGATAAAATCAAAATGTTTGAATATGGAATAATTTTTATTCTCAATGGTAAATCTAAAACCTTCTCTATCTAAAACTGGAATAAAGGCAATATTCTTAATAATATCTGGAACAAAAAGACAATTGTTTAAAGCTATTACAAATCATTCTCAAAAGCTAGATTAATGGTGTCTATAGCTAATGCAGCAACTCTTGCTCCATTCCCATTCTTAGGACCGTCTCTTCTCCATCTAGCTTTCTATTTCTTGTCATCATCTGTGAATCATTGCAGATATGTGAGCCACGATCGGTATCTAATACCCAAGAAGTATTGTAAACAAACAAGTTAACTTCAATAAAATATATACTTAAACTTTTCAGGCTTGTAAGATAATCCTTGCAATTCCTCTTCCAGTGCCCTGATTTGCCGCAGTAATGGCACTTGTCATTAGTTTGAAAGAAACCTTCTTGACACCGCTCTTCTCCTTCAACTTGTTGGATTTGGAGGAACCCTTTCATTTCTTCTTTCCTTTATTAGGCTTTTTAGCCTTTGATCTGGAAGAAGATCCATCAAGCAGTACCGACTTGTCTTTTTTATGGTGGACTCAGCCATCTTTAATATGTTCACAAGTTCAAGGAGACTAGTCTCCATGTTGTGCTTGTTAAAGTTGACAACAAAGGTGTTAAATGAGAGAGACAAAGACTGCAACAGAAGGTCCATATAGAGTTAGTTCTCCATAATGACTCCAAAGGACGCTAGCCTTTCAGTAAGAGCTATCATCTTTAATCCATGGTTATGGACTAAAAATCTCTCAGTTATACGACATTTAAAAAGCTTCTTTGAGATTTGATATCTCGTCTACTGAGTACGTTCACAATATAACTTTTATAGGTGAAAGAGGGTCCTATAGCAGTATCTCGATCCTCATTCTACCTCTGCAACTCATTTGACATCGATGCCAACATGTAGCATCAAGCCTACAGATTGTCATCAACATGATATAGGTAACTGCATAAGCCTTTGAAGTAATATTCTCCAGTGTAACTGAAGGAGGTGCGGCATCGAGGACATATGCCCTCTTCTCAGATTGAAGGACTATCTTAAGGTTTCATAGCCAATCGACAAAGTTTGGTCTAATTAATTTATTTTGTTCAAGGATTGTTGCAAGTGGATTATTTGTCATTTTAGTAGAAAAAATCTACAAAACATGCACGAAGCAGAAAATGAGTAAACTATGATAAAACATATTCATTTAATATAAGGTCTTTAATACTAAATATCTCCCACTAGTTTCTTCGAATTCCATCACTCCTAAAGGAAGTTCGAGAAATAAAATTTTCTAGTGGGCTTGAGGTCCAACGAAAATATTTTACACCCTAATTTTATAAGCCCATAAAATATTTCTATTGGTAGTCAACTCTTTGATGATTATATCACTATACAATCCACAAGTTTATTTTGTCTCACCTCTTTCTATATACCCCAATTTTATGAGTTCATATAGTACTAAGTGTCAAACAATACCCATCAAATGTTCATGTAGATGGAGTATCAAGATGTCCCACGACTCATGGTCAACATAATGACGATTCCATCCCACGAGCATCTCTGTGCTTGGTAGAGATCATAGCTTTCCAACACAACACCACCAGCACGACTCATGGCCAGTGATCAAGTGTGGTAGCAATCATCATGTCTCTATCTTTGATGGTAGGCATGGAACAATAGGTCCCACCTAACTTATCCATTTTTGTTTGAAATCAAATTTTATTAAAAGTTATTTTACTTAATTTCTTAAATTAAGTGGGGTTTAATTTTATCCAAAACCTCATCATTATTAAAATTAGGTTGGTTGTTTAATGCATGGTATCATAATATCAATGTAAACATAAAAGCATTAAATAAAATCCTAAGCATGTATCTAATACATACTTAAATAAATAGATGATCATGAATCAGTCATATGCCGTCCATTTGAGCCAAAAATGGATCTAAAGTCAGTCTAAGTGTAAAAAATAGAATAAAATATATTTTATTACATAATTGTATCTCATACAATCATGGGCCTTCATTGGAACATACTTCTTGATTCTCCTTCTTCTTCCAAAGAAAAAGAAAAATCTCATCACTTATTTTGCTTTCTTTGCAAAAAAATAAATAATTTACATATATGAATAAGAGACTTGCAAGCCCTATTTTAAAATCAAAAAAATAAAATAAAATCAATCATATTGGTCTAATGGCTCATGATCATCCCATACATGCTCATAATAAATATCACATGTAATTATCAAAACACGTAAATTTACCAAGTTGTTAAATGTAATTTTTGACTTAGGATAAATTTTAATTGTTTGAAAAATAATTTTCAGAAATTACTAAAATTAACTTTTAATTATAAAATTCTAGAAAATCAAAACAAAAACGAACCCAAAAAATGGCTTGCCTACTTCGCCCCTCATTTTCAATATTCAAACAATTTAAATAAAATCTCATCAATTGTAGTAAACAAGCAAAATCAAATTTAGTGTGTTAAACATGAATTTAAATAATTTAAATCATGCACACAAATCTAAAAATTCACTGAATAAACGAAACTGTGGCTCTGATACTACTGTTGGGTTTATTATAATCGCAGGAGTAAGTGCAACACAAAATTAAAATTTTTATCAATCATAAATTTATCAAGTAAATTTTTCTCCTCAACTCGAAAGTGATTCTAACGATCCCGTTTATTCAAGTAAATATATATAAATAAATATATCAGAACTCGCAGGGATCCACGCGTCTCTCCTCTATCAGGTCAACAATACGAAAAGTAACACCAATTAAAGGATGCATTAGTATCCTTAAAATTATTTTCTAATCTAGAATTGGAGTAAAATTTGTCCATTAATCAAATTGATAGATCAAGAACAAGCTTTCAAAACAATAAATATTGATTCTTTAAGTTTTGAAATTTGGATATGGAAAGAATATCAAGAAATCTTTTTTCTTTAAAGAACAAGAAAATCAAGATTTTTAAGAAAACACTTTTTTTTCTTTTTTTCTTTTCTTTTTCTTGGAGAGAAAAATAGAAGACTAACAAAATATTATTTTCTGAACAAAAACTTGAAGTAATTTTTGGCCCTCCCCTGTTAATAAGGGCCGAAAATTGGCTATTAACAAGGGCTAAAAATTAATTTTTCTCCAACTCTTGAAGATTTTATCAATTTTAAACCGCTTCAAAATTTAATTTTGAAAAGATTCTGAATCTTCCAACAAATCTTCACTTTTCTCTCTCCAATGTATGTAGGCTTATTTAAGACTACGTTAGTCATCAAAATTAGTTTACTTACATTCTTGATACTAATTTAAAATATTCAAATAATATCAAGATAGATATATATCAAATATATATCAAAACTATATTTATATAAAATAAAATCCTAATGGCCGATTTTTATCTCATAAAAATCGATCATATTATATTTTAAATATGTTAATTAAATAAATCATATTTATTTTAATTATCCTCTTCATCTTCTAATAGGCTTCTTAAGTGATCCACTTTAATTTTTGGGCTTGAACTTAAAAAATTCAAGAATCAATCCAATTGAGTTAAACCCAAATTAATCAATTTAATTAATTAATTATAATTTACTCCAATTAAATAATTTAATTATTTAATAAAATAATTTAATTTAATTATTAAATTAAATAAAACCCCTAATTAATTAATTAATCAATATTAACTAACTAATTTCCAACCATTGGAAAAATTCCAATATAAAAAATATTACTTTCCATAAAAATTTGTGACCATTTTAGGTTCACTACTAAGATAGTAGTCGACTTGTAATATTTGCAACTTATGAATAATAATTATTTTAATTAATTAATTCAATTAATTAATCCGTTTGGAATTAACTCCTTAATTCCAAGAACCTCATTATCTATGAAAATATCTAGCAAGTAATTATGACAAACTAGTTTTAGGTAAAATAATGAGTGAACCTATTTTAGTTATGACTACCATATATTTACGGTCCTATTGACAGCTAATCCCCTGATTGAATGTAAAGTATAGATTATAAGTCAAAACCCTATATGATTCAATAATTGTGATTCCATTTCAAGTTCTAATGATTCCTGATTAATCAACATTCATCTTACCTTGGTCAAGGTCTTTGAATCATGAACTATGAAAATATAGGAGATTCACTTGTTAAATAAAAGACAAGTGTCGAATTCTATATTGACCACTGACAAACCTACATGCACACCAGTGCAACAACTAACATATCCCATTTGTGATTGTCAATCAATCAGAAGATATATCAAAGTGCTGCAAGATACATACAAAGCTACCATCGTACCTCAAGTCCGAGGACTAGCCGCAACATAGAAATTCTTATTTTGACAGGCAAAGCCTCCAACTAGAAATTTCTTGTTGGTCATGTCCGATGTACTTATTTTCTAACAAACACCCAAATATACGCACTTGCGTCTCTACGCTAATACTAATGGAATGCGATATTCTCATCTTACGAGTATGCATCGTATGTATGAATCTTTCTAAGCTATTTGATGTCCCATCTCAAAAAGGTCTTGAGTCGGAACTTATTTAAAACCAAAACCTCAGATGTATGTTTCACGACCATGCCCTATAGCTAAATTTGCTCTAAGGACTTTATCTAATGTGCAAAAATAAAATATGTAAAACATAAGATAAAGAAAGTATCTTTTTATTAATATGATTTTTAATAAGATTGTCTTTACAAAAAAAATACAATAGATTCAATCTAATTAGATCGTTGGGCATCCTACTCTAACATTAGCATCCATGAAAAGGCTATTCATAAATGAAGTGTGAATTCTAATGTGTACAAGGATTGATTCCCTAATACCAAACTCCAGAGACCAAAGATCAAATAGCCAATAATGTTCTTTTTTTTTTTTTGGAAACCCAGGTGTCCATGCTTAGCTTTACTAATCCCAAGGGTGGTCGGCCTTCTCTCTTCGTTCAACCACCAAGTAAATATTAGTGTAGCAATAGTTTATATACACTCAAAGTGAACATTCGGCAGGTTGACTCGTGTCAAGGCACAGTCGCTCACCCCACATGGGGTTCAAAGGCAGGGCCCAAGAGTACACCCACAAGGGCCAAAGTAACATTTAGAGGATTCAAACCATCAATTTCTCATAGGATGCCTAAGCATTTTACTACTGCGCCACTTCAAATGGGAGTCAATTATACGTAGCCTTCTTTTAAGATAAATGATCTGGAATGTTTTCATAGGTGATGAAAATGGCAGGCTCATGCTACATTTGCATTAAGATCAGATTCATGAAGCCTAAAGATGTCATCAAGGGAAGATACCAAAGTTTTGACTCAACTCATATGGATTACAAACGTCTTTGTTTGGGATAAGCAAAGTTAACCATAAAAGTCCATATAATGACAAGTAACTAACTTTCACAGATCAGCATACCATAATTAACGGGCAAGTCCTTATATAACTAAATATAAGTAGCCCTTATGGATGACCATCTTCTATTAAAGCAGGAAAAGAATAGCACTATATAATAATGTTCCACCACCCATGAACAGATAGCACTTCCATCATATGAATCTTTCTTGTTTGATCTAAGGTTGAAAACAGTTAAGAATATATAGTATTTACAGCATACAAGAATTCATCTTTAATAATCCACTCATTGCTTGAACTATTATCAAGGAAAAAGAAAACCTAAGTTATCTGACAGATTGCAAGAAATCATGGAAATTCTTGAATAGACCAGGATTGGCCACTTACGGCCAAAGCACATCAATCACTCTTATTTTAGGTTTGACCCAATTTGGCTTGGGATAACATTTCCCAACACATCTGAGGACAAAACTCTATTTTATCAATTAGATGCGATAAGAAGTATAGTTATTCATCTAGAATGAAAAGCTGGTAAGAAAGACACTAAGATCCCTACCTGATAGGTTTACTCACAAAGTTACTGCCATCAAAGAGGCCAAAGATGTGACCATTATGCATCTTGATGAACTTATAGGTTCACTACAAACCTTCGAGATGAATTTCAAGTAAAAAAAAGATAGAAAGACAAGGGAATTGCGTTGCAAGCTAAAGCTCATGAAATCAAAGATAATGCTCAAATTGATGATCAAGACATGACTGATCCAGTGGTTCTTCTTACAAAAAACTTTTAAAAGTTTTTGAAAAACCAAAAATCTAAAGGAAGTAAGAATTCTGATACTCCTAGATATAAAAGTGCTTCTAATTCTTCTTCATTTTCTAATGACAAGAAAGACAAATAGATCCAATACAGAGAGTGAGAAGGGTAGGACACATTCAATCAGAATGTGCAAACATTCTCCAAAAGAAGAAGGGACAGTCACTAAATATAACTTGGAGTAATGCTGATTTAGATGACAATCAGAAAGAACGTGATGATACTGTGAGCAACCGTGTTGCTTTATCTGCCATACAAGATGTAATTATCCAGTCTGGAAATTATTATGTCACAAGTCATGTTCAAACACCAGTAGAACATCATGTGTTTCAGAAGCCAGTAGTGACACTGCTTCAAAAGGTAAAGAAAATTTGTTCAAAATATTTCTACTAATGATATTTCTGATTGTAGTAGTGATAAAGAAGAGCTAAGTGATGAGGACATTCAAACAATGTGCAAATTGATGTACAAATAATGGCTTGAAGTTTGTAAGACAAACAAGTTATTAGATGGACAAACTGTTGAGCTCATATGTCAGATAACTGAGTTACAATGTGAGTTGGACCAATTCAAGCTTCAGATTGTTGAAAAAGATATGTTGCTCAAGAGCACTATTGTTGAGTTGGAAATGGCCAAAGCCTCTTTGTCTAGAATGAACACTGATAAAGCCAAACTTGATGAGATTCTCTTCACTAGATAAGTTGGAGAAAATCGTCAAGGTATAGGCTATATTGGTGAATGTTCAAATACAAAGATGGATTCTAAATCAAAGATTAAATTTGTGAAAAGCACTGTAGCAAAACCATCCATCTTTAATTCTGGTAAGCAAAAAGTTTTTCAAAAACCTCTGCCAAGAAGGTATGTACCAATCTATCATTATTGTCATATTCCTAGTCATATACGTCCTAAGTGTTTCAAATTGAAAAATAACTTGTAGAATGGAAAGCATGTTAGAACATCATTCTCCAAATAGTTTGAAATGGGCCAAAATCTGCTTCTAAACACACACCAAATATTAAGATCCAACTAAAAGATGATTTTCCACATAGAATTTGGATGAGGAAATCTGATCTTAGGTGTAATGTTGCAAATATATCCTTGAAAGCATATACTTTTGAATTTTGGTACTTTGATAGTGGTTGTTCTAGGCACATGACTAGTACCAAAAATAACTTATCAAACTTTCAAAGCATTGAGAAAGATTGTGTGACCTTTGGGGATGGAGTTTCTGGACAGATTCTTGGTAAGGGTGCACTTAATGTTAAAGGTTTACCTAGACTAAAGAATATGTTATCGATTAAAGTCCTTAAGATAAACTTGATTAGTATTAGTCAATTATATGATCAAAATTTATTTGTTCGTTTACAAAAGATTTATGTCAGGTTTTTGATGATACTAATTATTGTGTTATGATAGGCAAAAGCTCAGCAGATAATTGTTAGTTGCTAGAATATCAGATGACCTATTTGAATGTCACACATAATGAGACTGAGATTTGGCACCAGACACTTGGGCACTTAAATTTTAAAAGCTTGTCTGAACTTGTGAATACAGGTGCAGTTTTTGGAGTGCCAAAACTTAGAAAGAAAAAGGATGGTGTCTGTGGTTCGTATCAACTGGGCAAACAGAAACATGTGTCATATCCCATGTTCCAACATGTAGGTACATTATGGATTTTAAAACTTCTACACATGGATCTGATGGGTCCTATACAAGTTGAAAGCCTCGGTGGAAAGAAATATGTGTTTGCTTGTGTAGATGATTTCTATAAATATATTTGGGTTGAATTTTTTAGAGAGAAATCAGACACTTTTCATATCTTTAAGAAACTGTGTAAGATTAAAAACTAAGAAAAATAGTCAATTAGTCAAATTGTTAGTATTAGAAGTGACCATGGGAAGAAATTTGAAAACACTATTTTTGTTAATTATTGAGATAAGTATGGTATAACTCATGAGTTTTCAGCCCTTAAGACTCCTCAACAGAATTATGTGGTTGAGAGAAAAAATAGGACTTCGTAAGAAATGGCTCGAGTCATGCTCAACTCTAAGAAGTTGACTCAAAAGTTGTGTGCTGAAGCCATTAGCACTGTTTGTTACATATCCAATAGAGTTTACTTAAGACATGGTTCTGGTAAGACTCCTTATGAAATCTGGAAAGGTAAGAAACCAAATCTCAAATATTTTCATGTGTTTGGTGCTAAATGTTTTATACTTAATGACTGTGAATATTTGGGAAAGTTTTGTGCAAAGAGTGATGAGGGAGTTTTCATCGGATATTCCATTAACAGTAGAGCCTATCGTGTGTGTAACATGAGGACTCAAGCTGTTATGGAATCTTCTAATGTGATTATTAATGACTTTTCTAATTTTGCAGAATTTTTTTTGGAAAAGTAAATTGACAGTGTGACTGAGGAAGCAGATAGTCCACTGGAATCTTCAAAGTCAGAGGAACAGAACACTCACTTTGATGTTCCATCTGTTGTTCCAGATCATATGATAACATCAGATGGAACAGACAATTTTGATGAGATAGATTCACCCAGAAGGTATCAACCTACCAGAATTCAAAAAGATCATCATTCAGATCAAGTAATTGGAACTCTTAATGATGGGATGATGACAAGATAAAAGGCTAAGTTCAATTATAGAGACATGATGAAGTATGTTTGCTACACTTCCTCTATTGAACCAAAACATGTTAATGAAGCTTTGAAAGATGAATTTTGGATCAATGCTAAGCAAGAGGAATTAGGTAAATTTGTTAGGAATGATGTATGGACTCTAGTTTCTAGACTTAAAGATTATAATATAATAGGTACCAAATGGATCTTTAAGAACAAAACTGATGAGTTTGGGAATATTACAAAAAACAAAGGTAGGTTGGTTGCTCAAGGTTACACACAAATTGAGGGAATTGATTTTGATGAAACCTTTGCCCCCATAGCTAGGTTAGAGTCTGTTAGGTTACTTTTGGCTATTGTATGCTTGATGAATTTCAAAATCTATCAAATGGATGTCAAAAGTGCCTTTCTAAATGGGTTTTTGAGTAAAGAGGCCTATGTAGAACTCCTTAAGGATTTTGAGGATCCATATCATCCTAATCATGTCTATGAATTGAAAAGGCCTTGTACGAACTGAAATAAGCTCCTAGAGCTCAGTATAAATGTTTGACAAACTTTTTGGTCAATAAGGGCTACAAGAGATGGGGAGCTAATAAAACCCTGTTCATTAGATATTCGAACACCAGTTTGATCATCGCACAGATTTATGTGGATGATATAGTTTTTGGGTCAACCTCTACGCACAATGTTGATGAGTTTGTTCAACAAATGTCTAAAGAGTTTAAGATGAGTATGGTTGGTGAGTTAAATTACTTTATAGGTTTACAAATCAAATAACTTGATGATGGAATTTTTATTTCTCAAAGTAAATCTGCCCGAAACCTAGTGAAGAGATTTGGACTGGAGAACAACAAACACATTAGAACTCCTATGGGCACTAATGACAGATTGTCCAAAGATGATGTTGGAACATCTGTTGGAATATCACTATATAGAAGCATGATTGGAAGTCTTTTATATCTTACTGCTTCTAGAACTGATATTTTTTTTAGTGTAGGTGTTTGTGTCAGGTACCAATTTGTTCACAAAGATTCTTAAAATTAGTCAAATGGATCATTAGGTATGTGAATGGTACATCTAACTATGGCATATGGTATTCCAATGACACTAATTTAAATCTTGCAGGTTACTGTGATGCTGACTGGGTTGGTGATGTGGATTATAGAAAAAACACATCAAGTGGTTGTTTTTTTCTTAGTAATAATCTAATATCTTGGTTTAGTAAGAAACAAAACTGTGTTTCCCTATCTACTGTTGAATCTGAGTATATTGCTTATGGGAATTGTTGTTCACAACTCCTGTGGATGAAGCAAATGCTTGCTGACTATGAAATTGTGCAAACTTCTGTGAATGTATTTTGTGATAACCTAAGTACTATAAACATTTCTAAAAATCCAATTCACCACTCAAGAACAAAACATATCAACATACATCATCACTTTATTAGAAAGTTAGTAGAAAGTGGAATTGTGATAATAGATCATGTAAAAATCAATTGGCTGACATCTTTACCAAGGCTATTGATGCCCAGAGATTCACTGCATTAAGAAAGTTCTTAGGTATTTGCATTTTGTAAAGTCATGTTCAGTCTGTTGTTGGAACACCATATTGTACACTGTCACATGTAAATTGTGTTCCAGCACTCTATTAGGACATAGCTAATAGGACTTGATTTTTATTTGCTAAATCTTGCATCTCATGTTAGGACTTGCATTAGGCATATTGCATTGAATGTCTAGTATGATAAGATTTTGACATTTCTAAATTCTAAAATCTCAATTTTGAATGACAGTTTTAACTGCTTTGATCTTGAACTTGAGTAGACTTTAGAAAAATTCCATCATTAATTATGCTAGAATTTACTAAAATTAAGAACTTAAAGGCCTTTGACAGAAAAAGCTACCTATTCTTAGGAGTGAAAGCCACTCATGAGTAATCCGGACTAGGTATCACCAATATCTAGAGGATGATCTACCATGAGAAAAGGCTACCTAAGTCTTAGAACAATATGTTGAACATCAAATGATAAAAAAATGATGGTTCATAAATTCAATTCTTGATTGATCAATTTTCTGTAATTATATAAAAAAATATGAATGAAAATTTGAAGGAATTATGAGTTTATTGTCAAAATGGATCAAATGTCAAATTTCGTAATTGATGTTTTAGAATTATGAGATTTGAAATATGAATAGTGACATATTATCTTTAGCACCTTTTGATTTGTGATTTGCATGGGATGGAATGCATAATAGACAATTTTTTTAGGATTTTATTTTGATTTTTTTGTGCATCAATAATTGGATAAATATGGAAGTTATTTGATTATTAAGTTGATACAAATCTGATTTATCAACTTATGTAAGTGATACAAATCTTATACAAATCCTAATGTAAGTGAAAAACTTATGTTTGGTGGAGGAAAATTACTCCAAAAGTTGAAGGACCGAATTTGAAAGCAATTTTTGCACTTAAGGACTCAGCATTTTGGGCGGGAATACTCTTTTCCCTTGGGTATAAATAGGGATTTTAACCCTACTATTGCTCCATCACGAGAAAACCCTAAGAATTACAGCCGTAAAAATTCCTCAACCATTTTCACTTCTCTCTTCTATTTTTTCTCTTGTTCGTATCTTTGTTCTAACATAACAGGATCTCAAGAAGAAATAATAGCCCAATTGTAACAGAAATTGCATACAGAGAAAGTAAAATAGAGAGGTGAGTCGTCTAGAGCTCAAGCCAAAAGGGGAAGACCACATGGTGATGCCGCTAGCATATCTCTGGCATCGAAAATTCCTTTGGAGCCAGAGGTTGATGCCATACCTTTAGCTATTAAATATCCACCACTAGAAATTACCTCTAAACCCCACAAAGAAGCACCGATTGCTGAAGAAGAACAAGTCACTAAACCTATTCAAGGGAGCTCTTCGTTCCATACTCTAGCAACATCTCTTGCCAATACTACTAAAGTTGTTGAAACATTGAGGGACTTTCACTAAGGGCGAAGGACTAAAGCTATTGGAGAGGAAGCTCATCCTGTTCCTGACTCTGTTCCTTAACCCACTGCCCGTTTATCCACATCTTCTAATTTTATGGAATTCACAGTGCAGCAAGGTAGCATAGGTGGTGTTCCTATTCAAACAAGAGGTCGAACAACACAAATTCCAGAAGAATTCAATCCTCAAAATAACATTCATGTTTCTATTTCTGATAATTCTTTGGAGGAATCTGTTCAAGATGATGAGATGGAAGTTGAAGATAACAGAATTGAGGTAAGAAAAGCTATGTCCCACAAATTTTATTTTGATTATGCAAAGAAAATATGGGAATGCGTTTCTCAAAGGAAACTGTGGTCTGAGAGATCAACTAGGTTGAGTGATTTTGAGGACCGTAGGTTAGACTCAATTTTGATTGATAAGCAATTGATTGATTCTGTCACAGACATTAAGCCATTTTTCACAAGGTAGCAGTGACTAATTGGACTCCCACAGCCAATCACACAGTGATTGTTAAGAATCAGGCTATACTACTTTATTGTATTGGGATGGGGAATCCTTATGACCTAGGGAGGCACATCATGAGAATCATTACTAAGCATGCTGAGGTGAAGACTACTACTGGTCATTTACCATTCCCTTTCCTGACATTATGCAATTTAAATTGACATTATTTAATCAAAATAGTAAGTGCAATTTATTAAATTTTATAATTAAGGTGGTTAGGTTTTGCATGTTTAATAAAAGTTTTAATGCTAAACTAACTCTTGCTTATTTGTTTCCTGTCAAACTCTCTTACTTACCATATTGGATTGATTTATTAAATACAAGCTTGTAGTATTTATGGAAATAAATCTACAAGATGTCTTCTAATAAATTTATGTCCAATTGGAAAGAAAGATGAGTTATTATGGACTTACCTTATGAAGAGGAAAACTTGGTAGATTTCCTACCTTCCAAGAAGTCGTGTATCATTATTTAGAATAGGAAATTGATATAATCTTAAACTCTAATATTCATATTTAAACACGGCAGTTCATGGTAGAATTCTGGAAGGAAAGTCTTTGCAATAAACTATGAATCTTTCCTTGTATTTGTTTAGGAATCCACTAGAGTTTTTTGTGTATTTAAATACAAACACACGTTAGTTTGAGATGCTGATTTTAGAGAAGAAATCCAGAGATTATATGCAGTTGATTCTCCCTCCAGGGTACATCAAAAATTGTGATTAAAGTTCGAGTTTCAAGCCAACACTGGAGATTTAAGTGTGCTCCAGACTATATCAGAACAATGCATTGAACATCCTTCGGGAGAAGAATATGAGTTCTCGGGAGAGAACGCTCTGCCATTTTAACAGAGGTCAACATTGAAGGGAGTTCAACGAGGCAGATTCAAATCGAGGGGATCTCGCAAACAAGTCCATTAATGAAGCAATACAAAAACGGCGTCAAAATAAAGAGTGAGTCTTTTGTTTTATTTTATAAGTCCAATTATTATATTGTATTAAACTTTACTGATAATGGATTGTTTTATCTGTGGGCGTGGCCTTGAAGAGTATGATATTTGATATCCGAACCCCCGACAAAAATTGGAGTATATTTCACAAAATATGTCCCTATACTACAAACAAAAATTAGAGTATATTCCAAAAAACATGTCCATATACTATATATGATGACCAAACTACAAAGTTCTTCAAAAGCCTTATCTCCATGCTTATCTCCAGAATCCACCACCAATAACCTTTCTTCAGAACTCATAAGAGAAAAAAATCTTCGTTCTAAGATAAAAGAATTAATGCTTAAATACCAGTCTCTCACTATCCGCAAACTAGGAATTCATACTCTTGGTGGATAGGGATTTCATCCAAACTATCATTTCTTCTCCTTATTCAACTTTACTCTAAACTTTTATGCATAATTGTAATACCCCTTAGTAGGACGTTACTTTCTCCGTTGCTTAACGCTATTTTGATCCTTTTTTTTGTCAAGTCATCTAATGAAAATAATTTAGAATAATAATAAAAAAACTCATATTTTTTTATAATTCTAATTATTTTTTTGATAAAAAAATGATCTAATTAACATTAAGTAATGGAGAAAGTAACTTAATACTAAGGGGGTATTACAGTTATGGTATCAGAGCGGGTTTCCGATATTCCATCACATTATCGCCGTACATCAACTCTGCCATCTTCCAAGTAAGAAAGTATTTCATTTTCAATTATTAAGAGTCTAGTATAACTATTACAAAAAGTTTCCTGAAGCTTGTCACAAAAACTTAGGAAGATTATATATCGTACTTATTTTGAAAAAAATGTTATGATTAAAGGTTATAAAAAGAAAATGGTAAGATAACGTGTCCTAGCTACTCACGACCATGATGATAACCCCAACCTCACTGAGATAAGGGAGCAAGTCCATTGAAATCAAGGTCAAGGGCAAAATGAGAATAAAGCAGCTCTAGGACCCAATCTATTGGAAGTTATGGCTCAACATCAAAGATAGATTGCAGAACAACAACAGACTATCGATACTCTAAGAACCAACCAACAGGCTCTTCTTGTAGCTCCATCTACTCCTCCTACAACTCCACCAGTTCCACCAGCAGCCCCAGCACTCGTAGTACGACAAGAGCCCTATTTGATTCAATGGCAAGACCTAATCTATTGGAAGTTGTGGCTCAACATCAGAGACAACTTGCAGAATAGCAACAAATAATCGATGTTCTGAGAACCAACCAACAAGCTCCTCATGTAGCTCCGTTTGCTCATCCTACCACTCCACTAGTTCCACCAGTTGCCCCAACACTCGTAGTATGATAAGAGCCCTATTTAATTCAATGTCAAAAACTAAAACCAAAAAATTTCTCTGGAGCAAAGGAACTTTGGGATGCTCAGGTATAGTTCAAACTCTCAAGAGTATACTGAAATTGTTGGACTGGCCTGAAAATGAAAAAGTAAAGTGCGCGTCATTCTGTTTAGCCGAAGATGTTAGAATATGGTGGGAAAGAATAAAGATTAAGAGAAATGTTAATCAAAGGCCGACTTTGAGACTGAGTTCTTTAAGGAGTTCTTCTATATAAAGGTCATTAACCAACAATATGATGACTTCACAGAGTTTTTCTAGGGGGATATACCTATTAAGGAGGCTATAAGGAGATTTAATTGGCTAGCTCGTTTATGCCTAGAGCTAGTTAAAAGTGAAAAGGAAGGGGTTAGAGTGATGCTCAAGATATTGTAGCCTGAGATAGCCCTTAATGTGACTAGTGGAGTCAATTGGCCACAGACCACTGAGGAATGTATCAGCAGTGCCCTTATCTCAGAACACTACATAAACGGTATGAAAGGTAACAACCTACAGTAGAGGCAACCATCAAATGAGAATTAAAATCGTGGAAATTTTGGGGGCTAGAAATCTCAAGGTAGCAGTCACCAATGGAAAGAAAACGATAACAAAAGAAAGCATTAGAGCCAGAAGACTTCAGAGGGAAAGCTAGGAAAAAAGGATCATCTTACAAGCAAGTCAAGTATCCATAGTGTCTTAAGTGTGGAAAGCTGCACCTAGGGGAGTGTCATCATGTAATGCCCAATTCTCAATTCTCTCCTATATAGCCAATAATAAGCATTTTGCATGAATTTGCATCTAATCAATGTGCATTATTGAATTATGGCTTACAAATAGCATGATTGCACGAACATGAATAATTGTTATTATATGCTTCAGTTATGATTTAACATGCATTAGTACATGAAATATGAGATCAAACTTTCATTTCTTAATTTAACATATTCCTTAAGTGCCCTTTTTGCAGTGAAAAGCTCGGTATCTCAGTTAAGGAAGATTGATGTGTTGAATGGCTATGAAATGAATTATTTGTATTGCTCCATACTAGTTATATGCTAAAGTGATTAATTGTCTAAATATTTACTTGAAATATGTTACATTGGCTAAGAACTAAAAGTATGCACAATGGTGCAATTTGATTGGTTGGTTGACTAGGTTGCATAAAACCATTCTAAACCGCATTGCACTTGATTATAACACCAAAGCATCAATTTTTGTCATCTCCTTAGCCCATGAACGTGGCTTTTGGCATGAGAAGACACCAAGCATGATGCAACCAATCATCACCCTCCACTTACCTCTCTTTGAAAGGTCAAAGAAATCATTTTCATCCATATTTCTTGTGGAAGCACCTCAAAAACGACCAGCCCTTATTCTCCTAAGTTTCTCCCAAATTTCTACACTTGCATACTCACAAAAGTTGAATTCAATCCATAGGAATCCATAGAACACAAGCTAGAACAAGTTTCCATCTTTTAAGCTTGAAAACCGTTGATTTTGAAGCTTAAATCCAACTTAATCAAGGTATATTCTTTTTCAATGTTTCTTATGATGAATTTGTAGTATCTTGGATGGTTACATGTTTTAGTATGCTTTTGTATGATTGAAAACTTAAGTAAGTTACACTTGAAGCCAAAACCAAGCTAGTTAAGCTAATTTTTAGCAAAATTGATAGTCTTGTGAAATTGTTTACTTTACTTGTTTCTATTGATTTTGTAATGCTTATATGGTGTTTGGAAGTTTCTTTGAATGATTGAAAACAATAGCAATTAGTTTGCTTAATTGAAGGTTAGAATCAATTTAAGTTAGAATCAAGTTTACGTCATTTTAATTCGGATTGTGTTCATATTTTAGGGGCTGCCCTAATAATCATATTTGAATTATTAGTTATTTAATGGCTGCCCTAATGTTTAATGTTTTGAATTATTAGTAAAATATGGAGTATGCATTGTTTTTAAGGTTATGTAATTGATATGTAATTCTTTACGAAAGATTGAAAAGTGTATATAAACTTTAACTAGAATAGACTAAATGATTTATAAAAATGATATTAAATGGTACATGATTTGATTATGTTAGGCCTTTAACACATCCTATCTTCCAAAGAGATTGGCCTTTTCACCTAGCACAAAGTGGACTTGAGGTAAGTTGAAGCTTTCATTTGGTGTATCACAAGCATCATATAATGTTTGTTCATGTTTTAATGTGATTGTTGTTGTTTGTCAAATGATGTAATGTTTGATGCATTTATGGTTTATGAAGCATGACACTATTAAGAATATAATGAGGTTTTTGAAAAGAAGTATGGTACTTGATTGATGGTCGGGTAGACGAGGGACGTGGGAGGGACCGGCGGACCCAACAAATGGTGGCAAATACTTGAGGTTGAAAAACCGGTATAGGAAAGCCACAATGAATGAGATAGAATACGGCTAATACCTGAGGTTGAAAGACCAAGTATGGAAACCCCGTATTAGTTCTCTTATTGGCCAATCATTATGAACAGGTTCCGAAAACTATGGTCTATCACTATTAGTTAGGTACCACACTTCAAGGGCCCCTAAGAATGATTTATGAATGAAAATTATTAAATAGAATATTGCATTTAATGATTTATGAGTTGTGCATATATGTTATTTGTTATTGCATCAGTTTCATCTTACTGAGCCTTTAGCTCATTAGATTCATGTGATGCAGGTGGAAATGTACAGGTTTAGAGGTTGACTAAGTCTCTAGAGCGGCCGGACAGAGATTTGTTCATATGCCATGCTTCGACATATTTTGTAGTTTATTTTGAAAACTCTGTTTTGTTTTTAAATAAGCCGCTCTGTTATGGTTTTGTAAACAGATGTACTCAGTTTTGATATATGTATATGGTGTGTTTAAAATGATTCAAGTTCTTTCTCTTATAGCTAAGAATGGGAACTTTTATTAAAAACCATAACTCTAGTAAAGATGAAAAATTAACATTTCTTGACTTAACTGTATCAGTTTGTTTAGGCTCTACAGTTAGGTTAAGGGGTGTTACACATCAGGCATGAATGGGTGTTATGTGTGTGGTCAGGAGAGGCATATATCCAAGTATTGTTATACCAATACCAATCAACACTACCCTTTAGAGAGGTGATGATATCTACACATTGGCTATGTGTAGTGCCAATGGGTATTTTAGAAAGAGAACTCTATAGTGACTTAATAGTGCTTGATATGCATGAATATGAAGTTATTTTAGGGATGGATTTCATAAGTAGGTATGGTGCATCCATCGAATGTTGTAAATGGAAAGTTGTGTTTGAGCCTGAAGCTGAATCTCGATTCGAATTTGTCGGTGAACCTAACAAAAAGCCCAAGATATTTCTATCAGCTCTAAAGGCACAAAAGATGCTAGCTAGTAGATGTGATGGTTTTTTAGCCAATATAGTGGATATAAAGAAAGAAAAAAAATAAAAGATAGAAGAAGTGACAGTCGTCTGCAGCTATCCAAAATTGTCCCCTGATGATTTTCCAAGATTACCACCAAATAGAAACATTGAGTTTGAGATTGAACTTGTTCCTGGTACCAGTCTGATCTCGAAGGCCTCTTATATTATGGCTCCAGCAGAACTGAAAGAACTTCAAGAGCAATTGCAAGAACTTTTTGACAAGGGATTCATTCGCCCTAGTCCCTCACCATGGGGAGCTCTAATATTATTTGTAAAGAAAAAAGATGGCTCTATGAGAATATGTATAGACCCAACAAAGATTGAAGCAGTAAGCAACTGGAGTCGACCAAAGAATGCTAGTGAGCTCAGAAATTTTCTAGGTTTAGCAGGATACTATAGAAAGTTTGTTGAGGGCTTCTCGAAGATTGCCTCGCCTTTAACAACACTTACCAAAAAGGGAAAGAAGTATGAATAGACCGATGATTGCGAGAAGAGTTTCCTCGAACTAAAGAAGAGATTAACAAGTTCTCCAATTCTTACCATTCCAGAAGGGTATGAGGGCTTTGAAATTTATAGTGATGCATTGAAAATGGGTCTCAGGGCGGTGCTTATGCAGAAAGGAAAAATCATCGCCTATGTTTCGAGACAACTTAAGGATTATGAGAAGAATTATCCTACCTATGATCTAGAGTTGGCAGCATTAGTCTTTGTTTTTATGATTTGGAGACACTACTTGTATGGAGTTCAGTACAAAACTTATAGAGATCATCAGAGCCTGAAGTATTTCTTCACCCAGAAGGACTTGAATATGAGCAGCGTAGATGGCTCGAATTAGTTAAGGACTATGATTGCGAGATCCTTTACCACCCTAGAAAAGCAAACAGAGTAGCTGATACCCTAAGTAGAAAGTCCTCTGCAATATTGATGTCCTCATCCAAACTACCTCAACCACTATGGGAAGAAGTGTTGGACTTTGGGATTGAAATAATTTCGGAACAACTCTTTATCTTGACCGTGGCACCAACACTATTTGAGTACATTTGAAAGAAGTAAGAGGAGGATCTGAGCATTCAAAAAAATTAAACAGGAGGTACAAGAAGGAAAAAGTAAGGATTTTCTAGTCTCTAACGATGGGGTACTCTTCTTTGGCAACTGTTTGTGTCCCCAACGATGAAGAACTAAGAAATAAAGTATTGGAGAAAGCCCATGGTACACCTTACTTGATGCACTCTGGATCTACTAAAATGTACCATGACCTGAAAAATAGCTTCTGGTGGTTCAGAACGAAAAGAGATGTGGCAAAGTATGTCAGTGCCTGCCTGACTTCTCATAAAGTCAAGGCAGAACACCAGAGAACTAGAGGAGTTTTACAACCTATTCAAATTCCAAAATAAAAATAGGAGGACATTGCCATGGAATTCATAGTTGGATTACCTAGAACAATGAATGGTTATAATATAATTTAGGTAATCGTTGATAGATTGACAAAGTCTGCACACTATCTGGCAATCAAGTTGATGTATTCGATAAAACAACTAGCTCAGTTTTATGTTAAAAATATCATCAAACTTCATAGATTTCACAAAATAATTATTTGTGATAGAGATAGTCGATTCACTTCTCATTTATGGGAGTGCGTCCAGACAGCTATGCGAACCAAGTTGTGATTTAGTACAGACAGACGAAGTGGACGAATCAGACTTTAGAAGATATGCTTCGAGCATGTGCTTTGGATTTTAAAGGGAGTTGGTGCAAATATTTGTGCTTGGCAGAGTTTGCTTACAATAACAGTTACCAGGCGACAATCGAAATAGCACTTTATAAGGTACTATATGGGAGAAAATGTAGATCACCTATAGATTGGCATAAGGTTGGAGAAAAGAAAGAAATGGAGTCAGAGGTGGGATGAAAGATGAACTTCATAGATGAAATGACTGAGGCTATAAGAATCATTTGTCAGAGGATCGAGATGGCTCAAAGCCGACAAAGAATTATGCAGATGTTCGATGAAGGCCGCTTGAGTTTGAAGTTGGAGATTTAATGTTTATCAAAGTAGCTCCCATGAAAGGGGTGATGAGATTTGGTAGGAAATGAAAGCTTAGCCCGTGCTATGTAGAACTTTATGTAATCACCAAGAGGATCGGTAAGGTAGCTTATGAATTAGATCTACCCCAAGATGTTAGTTATCTATAATGTCTTCCATGTGTCAATGTTGAAGTATGTGCTTGATTTGGGTAATGTTATTTAACCGCAAACAATAAAATTTCGTGAAAATTTGAGTTATGAAGAAAAACTTATGGAAATTGTCGAATGGGAAGTTAAGAAGTTGAAAATTAAAGAAATACAACTAGTTAAAGTGATTTGGGGAAATCATCTAGTTGAAGAGGCAACTTGGGAGCACGAAGAGGATATGAGACAGAAATACCCCGAATTGTTCTAGTTTTCGAGGACGAAACTTTTTTAAGGTATAGGAGATTGTAATACCCCACATTTTACGACACAAATTTTCGTTAGAACTAACAAAAAATTTAGTTGAAGTTATTTAATTATGATAAAATTATTAAAATGTGTCAACTAATATTTTTAATTAGTGTCAATGCAAGTGACTGTGACGAGAACCAGATGTGCTAAGACAAGTTCATGCCAATTATGTTGATCGATTAATTTTGTTTATGATAATTATTTAATTGACTAATTTTTATCTTGATAATTAGAATAATTGTGTGTATCACAATATTTATTTAATGATTATTTTAGGATCATTATGTGAATATTTTGAGCTTGATATTAATATAGATTTTATTCTATTATATATATACATAAAGTTGGTTAATTTATAGACGCTACTAAAAGAATGAGAGATTATGGTTGGATAAGATATTAAATTGCCTTGTTTAATGCCATAAACATACTAATAATAAATAAATAAAAATAAAAAATTCAAATCTTCCTCTTTTTATTTTCTTTCTCACACGTTTTAATAGTGTATGAGCTATTCTAGACCAATAATTAAGCTTCAATCACCTTAATTAGCATTAGAATATTTATCTTCCAAATTAGCCATAAAATAGACAATCATCCCTCTAAATTCACGATATCTCTACTTTTCTCTCTTTCTTTCTCCTTCTCGTCTCAACTGCAGATCTCCTTCCTCTTTTTTCTCTTTACTTTCTATTAGATATATCATGCCCAAGAATTTTACTTTAGCAAAAAAAAAATAATAATATACTTAGACCTCCTCTTAATCGTCTCGACGTAGCAAGATAAACAAATAGGAGTCTCAAGGTATGGTTATATTATATCATGATTAAGCATTAGTTGTTATAATTATACTTCTCTCTTTACAAATATATAAACATATGTATATGTGATTATATATGTGTACAGTATGTGAGCATGTCTTTATGACTGGGTTTATTGTGTTATTAACTGCTTGATGTCTAACATTCAAAAATATATTTTGAATTCATGTGATAGGATTTTTGAGTTAATTTTCTCATATGTTGTATATCTATATGTTGTGAATGTCCATTAATTTTTTTTAAAGATTTAATTTCTAGTAAAATATTTAATTTGAATTTTTGAATCAAGTCTATTCACTCCGAATTTGATACTGACAGTTTTTGTTAATTGCATTCAAAAATATATTGCGAATTCATATGACAGGATTTTGATCTAATTTTCTGCTATGTTGTATATTTATATGTTATGAATATCCAAAAAAAAATTAAGATTTAATTTCCTTATAAAATACTTAATTCGGATTTTTCTGAATCAAGTATGTTCACTGCAAATTTGGTGATGACAGTTTTTATTAATTGCATTCGAAAATATATTCAAAATTCATATGATAGGATTTTGATCTAATTTTTTGATATATTGTATATTTTATGATATAAATTTGAAAAAAAAATTAAGATTTAATTTTCTCATGGAATATTTAATTTTAATTTTTGAATCATGTATATTCACTATGAAATTGATGCTGACAGTTTTGGTTAATTGCATTTAAAAATGTATTCTGATTTCATATGATAGGGTTTTAAGCTAATTTTATGATATGTTGTATATTTATATTTATGAATGTCTAAAAAAATTTAAAGATTTAATTTCCATGTAAAATATTTAATTTGGATTTTTGAACAATATCTGTTCACTCTAAATTTAATGTTGATAGTTTTCGTTAATGGTATTTGAAAATATATTTTGAATTAATATAATAGGATATTGAAATAATTTTATGAGAAGTTGTACATTTATATGTTATGAATTTCCAAAAAAAAATTAAGATTTAAATGTCTTCATAAAATATGTAATTCAAAATTTTGAATCAAGTTTGTTAACTGTAAATTTGATGTTGATACTTTTTCCAACCTGAATTGTAAAGTCCGTTATAAATATAAAATAGCATTGTATCACCCTAGAAAAATTACTAGATGATTTTATATATGTTATGTGTATGGGTGTAAAATTTTAGAGTCATCATTTATAATTTTTTGAAGAAAAATTTGTGGAATAAGATGTGTTCTGTTTCTTTTATAATACGCCTGAAACACTGAGATGAGTTGGAAATTTTAAAAATGCATTTTTGTTGTTCTTTTGAAGCTGGTAAAATTCATGAAGTATTATTTAGATGTTAGCTTCCGTATGACTAGAGTTTTACATAAAAAGAGTATGTAAATATTTAGATAAAATTCTATAAGTCCTAATAGGTTAGGCTGCCAATTTTGTTGACAATATTTAGTAGCTAGTCTTGTTGCAACAATTATTTATATTAGTGTTTCTTTTGATGTTGCAATAATATAAATATTTTTAATAAATATTTAATAAGGATATGAATGGTAATTTTGGGCATGAATTGTCTTGAAGGCAAGCACATCAAAGGAGTTCTCAAACGTCACGTCACCTAAAGCTAGGAATTTCGTAAGTTGGTAAAAAAGAGTAAGTACAGCTCTCACCTGCAATACGAGGAGTTCATTTTTTTTATCACTTTATGTATATGATATATGTACATGCCAGATATTGTGTATGATTTTTCCAATGATGGATTCATATTATGTTAATATTATATGTTTTTGAGCTAGTATGAGCAAAATATAACAAATATATTGAGTTTATCTTGTTTCATACTACATGATATATAATATGAGTAAAAGTATGTTTCAATAGACTATTTTTTTATAAGAGGCTTGTACGGGGCTCCCCGTCCGCCCACATATGAGTTTAGGGAATGAGTTCACCCTTGTTAGTTATGAGTTTGCTCCAGTGGAATTCGGCTAGGGGCGAAGCCAGAAAATGAATACCTAGGAAGCGAGAATTATTTTTTCTTAAAAATAGTTTATGAAGGGATATTTTTTATTATTTAGGGGGGAATTTTTAAAATTTATTAGTTTTATGCATAAAATTTATACTAAATTAAAAAAAAATGAAGTTGAGTGGGGAAGGGAGGGGCGGCCGCTGCCGCCTGCCCCCCTAGCTCCTCTCCTGGATTCGGTGGCTACCTATCCTAGGTTCTATCGAAGTTGCGCACATTGGTACCATGCTTGGACCCTTACTAGTATGTATTTTCAAGTATATATATACATGTACGTACAAAAAAAAAGAAAAAGAAAAGGATTTCAATAATTTTTAAAGAAATCACTCCAATATATTTTGTGAAATTTATGATGTTGCTTACTAACCATTATTTATAGATTTATATCATCATATTGCAAGGAAAGGCAAGGTAAGATGTAGACATAGAGGATAGTAGGGCTGGTGCAAAGTGATAATGGCATCAAAATTTTGGAATTTATTTTTTTTCTTAAGTAACCTTAAATTTATTAAATGATTGAATTTATTCGAATATTTCATGTTTTTAGTTAACTTGCAATTTTTTTAAACTTTAAACTTTACAAGAACTCTTCCAATTTTTTAAAGAAGTTAGAGGCTGGCCATTTTTCTAGTAGAGACCTTTCAAAAACAATTATGAGTTTTTTTTGTTCTTATTATTTCCAATTATTTTCATTAGATGACTTAAAAAAAAATCTAAATAAGTTAAGTAATGGAGAAAATAACGTCCTACTAGGGGTATTACAACAATAAACCAAAAAAACTTCTCTGCACGCTATGATACTTTCTTGACATATGGGACATTGGCATCAACTTTCTTGTTAAACCCATGATGCAATTCTTTGGTAGACTTTATGCAAGGTGGGATGAAGACTCTAAATCTATATTGACTTTTAAAACTTTCTTTAAATTGTTCCAACCATTGTCTCTCTGGGTATGAAGGTTTCAAGTACTCTCCAAAAGGCATTGGTCACTCAAGGCTACATCTAAAAACCTCTATGTTATTCTTGTCTTCTTCATAATAGGCTATTTTGATTGCACTAATGATCACTGCAAGCATCTTCTATTAGTTACATAATATGGAATATTTCTAATTAATCTGCATCGAGATTGGGAGAAGTACCCTCAAGAAATATAAGAATTTCAGTGATAAATTGCAGATTGAAATTCAACTGTCCCTCCGCATATCTGGCCCTCCTTTGAAGATGATGCCGCCTCAAACCAACAAAAGGTCACCACCACCTGGTCTACAAATAAACTTGTTTGAACCTATTCCTTTGTATAAATAATGTCGAGCTCCTCCTCCCAACTTGATACATGTCACAATGAACAACCATCCTTGTGGTTCTCTCCTACACTATTTGATCCATACCAAGATTCTCAAGACCCATATGACCTTTACCCAAAATATTCAATGTTTGGTTGGAAGATCTTGAAAGGATTATCCAAAGCCGCACATCCAAATGATTCAGAAGAACCTTATTCTAAAACTCCCAATCTCAACACTCTTCGAAAAGATGTGGACCGTGGACCTGATGCCTTTATACCTTTATTTTGTAGCCATTTGGAAATAATATGTGTAAAATAATGGTGGGTACCGAGATGACCGAGATGTTATCTTTTTATTAATTCTAGCCTGTTATAATTTGAAGTTCGCCCTCTATAAAAGAATGACTTCTATTTTGAAGAAAGATCAGAACTTCCTCATCATTTCTCTCGTTTGTAAAATATTTTTGTAGTATATCTTCATCAATAAAATCTTATTGAGTTTTATAATTATCCTTCCTCAAAGGTTTTCTGCGATTTAGAATTATCATGCTCTACAGGTACCTTTCATAGGATCCTATACATCAGAAAATCCTAAGTTTTAAGTTTGTGTTTTGATCCTGAACACTGCTCCTCTTGAACGCAGCTCCTCTGAAACATAAGAGGATTAGTGTCTTAACTGATATCATTGTAGTCAGGTTATGTTATAAGTTGTTTAAAAGGCATGGCCGTATTTGGTATCGAATCCAACCTTACAGTAACTTTGTACTATCTCCATTATTGAATTATTGTCTACTATATCATCTTCCTCTTTCTTGTCCTAACTACAATCTTCAGCTTCAAAAGTTGATTTTTTATATGAAGTCTCTTACATTGCAAACTTTGATAAAATCAAATACGACCAGCTCTCTTTTACAACTTACGACACAACCCGACTACAACGACATCAGTCAAGGGCATTAGTGAACTCTAGAACCCAAAAACATAATTTAAGACTCAGGAACCATGTCAAACTCTAAAATCAAATAGCATAATTCATGAACAATAATGGTGTAACCAGTATTTCTCATTATATTAGAACTAATGGAAAAACCACCCCACATGGGATCCTCATGTCCATAGATGATAGTGCAGGATAATACCATCAGCTACTAATACCCATTTCATTCTATATTTTGGACAAATTCTTTATTTTCTTTACAATTATAACAAATTTCTTTCCTTATTCATATAGGTTTCAGCGGGAAAACGTTTCAGTTATCGTGACGACTTGTTTGTGTTTCAACTATCAGAACGACTTATTTGTGTCGAAGGTTGGATCCCACTTTCACACTATAAACCCTTCCCAAGACTTGATAATTTCATCCTTGACCCGGATCCTTGTCTACCTCAATGAAGCTAATATTCATTTTTTAATCTTTGGTTTGTGGAATTCATTTTGCTGGATTCAGTCCTACTTCTATTTAAGCTTTCAAAAACCAGAGCCAGCAATTAAAGACGGCACTAACACTTCTGGTAACATTGGAAATAATCTGCACCAACATGCCAAAATAGGATTTGAGATTAACACAGTCAATACACAAAAACTGCTCAGAAAAAATGTTTGTTTCTTCCTCAATTCCAAGAAGAATTCATTCCAACATGACAAATTTATTCCCTTACTTAACCGGTACATGCTGAAGATAGCATTTTAGCACCAGACAGTTCAGCTCATTACCACTGATAAACAGCCATGACCTTCAGCAACACATTGAATCCTTAAATCATGAGCTGGAATTACAATCTGTAAGAATCATTTTAACACTGACAGCAGTAATATCTGCCAGCTTTGATGGAAGAGGCCAAGCACGCATGCAGTTCCCTGAGATGCATCTGTCATCCATTACGGGTTTGTTGAGGTGGGGAATCTTCAAATCCTCATTCTTTTCACATCATTTTCAGGGACGTTAACGTCATGCCCATTTCCTCCAGACAATGTCAGCGACTGTCCATGGACCTGTGCGGAAATATCATCAACCATGGGTTTAATCCTATACACTCTTCGCTGAACCGATGCATTTTTGCACTCAGAAATAATGTGTAGCATGAGGTAATATTTGCATACTTTATAGCACAAACAACTTAAACTTTTGGTTGCTCAACATTAATAGACATCTAAGCATAGAAACTCACGTTCTCATTAGGAACAACTGCATATCTCTCAGTCGGGGACACCCAAGTTTTTTCTGTTGAAAAAAAAAACCTTAGTCATCACAAAATGTTGTGGTCATAACCAAAACAATTTTAACTAAGTACAACATAGAAGTACCTGATGACATGTCACCTTTTGAGGCCTCTATGTGCTGTCCGCTTGATCCATCCATACTTAATGCCTCTATAATCTTTGGAACGTTTCTACAAATTCCATAGTAATGGGGAGGGCAAGGAAAAGTGAGATTACATCATATGGCACACACGGCATCTTGTTTATCAGCAGAGCAACAGAAAATTCTGTAGAGCTTAGATAAAAGTTATAACAGGAATACCATGATGTTTAGATGTATGAAAATGCGACTCCAGAAAATAAATGTGTTGGCTAAGTAGGCTACTCATTGCTCCACTATGGCATTCCATTTAAGACTATAATTACATTTCAACGTAAGCTATCAAACTAATGGGCGCATAAGGATCTTGTGCTATTATTTCCACAAAAGAAACTCCATCAACAGACATGAAAGTGAGGCAAATGTGGGACAAGATCAGTACTTGACCAGGGAGGTAAGAATACAGATCTACGATCTAGTGTCAAGATACATAAACTTGACATTGACGCAAGCCCGTATCACATTGTTTGCTAGTTTGGATGCTAAAAAGGCAGTGATTAGGTTACTGATGTTTTTCGTGGTCCCTAGAAGCCAAAGTTCTGTGGCACCGAAGGCAACCTCTAGTAGGGGTCATGCGATAATTTTAACAAAATGTGAGTTGTACATCCCATGTTAAGAATTTCTTATCTTTCATTAATTTTCATAGTTCATGCATACAAGAGCAAAGCTTAAAATTCTTCACTAGAAACCCATAATTGTCTAATTGTTAAATAATGGGATTTGACTTGTACTGCATTACTTTTCATGCATGGGAAAGTCTTTTTGTAAGTGAAACAGATATGAACCACATAAGACTCAAGAGAACTGTTGATCATTTGAAAAATATTCGGCATTAAAAAAAGAAGGGGTGTTATGATATTACAGGTCAACAGAGTCACCATGGCCGAGCTGCCCATTTGTACCCCTTCCCCATGAGAAGACATTTTGACTTTCGGTGACAGCAAGCGTATGCCTCCAACCACATGAGATATTCACTACTTTCTGCTATGCACAAGTGAAAGTTGAAAACCCAATCAGAAGACTATTTAATCATATTTCAACCATTTCTTTTCTATAAGAATCAAAAGAAAAAAAGAATGAATAAACCTCCTTGAGTAATGATTAGTGTTGCCAATAAAAATGTCTACCAATATGGAAGGAAATGAGAGTAAGAGGGGATGCCTGATTAAGTGGAAATTTGACTAGTACAGGTGAGCAATGATCTACATTGTCGCCAACACCAACTTGTCCAAACTGTGCATATAGAAAGTTGACAAAAATCAGTTCTAAGAACCGAAAGAAGTAACCCAATCTATATCTTTACTCGTTAAAAAAAAAATCATATAAGATGAGAAATGACTGCAATACTTTGTACTTGCCCTTAACAGCCAAGAAGCTAGCAGCAGGCTGCTAAAGATGACAGACTGATTATTATGCTGAAGATAGAGGATATTTCTGGTATGGAAGCCTTAAGTTTTTTAAAACATTTTAAGATGGGAGAATGCAACATATTCATCACGACCACTCAAAAATGGCTGGCAAAACTAAACTACGAAAAAGTTGGCATGATTGCTGATTAAACAAAATCTCTTAGTTGACGAAGGAATTTTTGTTAGGTGTCCAGTTTGCATACCACGCAAACAACCAACTAAAACACTTCATTCACTCCTCTAAGTTGAACCCTCAAGATTCTCCAGCTGCATGAAGTGTTTCAGAAGAGGCAGCTAGATATTTCTAATTGGCAACGATAAAATTTTAAAGAAGAACTTATTCTTAGCAACAGTGATGTCATGTAACATGTTCAGAAAAAAATAGAGTAAGATATATTCACAATGTATTCTCAAAGCAAAAAGTATTCCACAATTAAAAGAACTGCTTGAAGATGGCATGATATAACCATAAAACACACAAGGTTCTGAACCTTATTCCAGCCCCAACCATAAAGTTTTCCATCGTTTGTTAGTGCCATCGTATGTCTCCAACCACCTGATATCTGGGGAAAAAGGGAACCATTAGAGAAATTCATGAACAAGATCTATACGAAAAATGCATGTTCCCAGCTGTAGTTACATGTTCCAGGTACCTAGACTTGTATTTATGTAAGCTAGCAGGAAAATTTTGTTTGAAAAGCCTTTTGGAAAAGTTCTGTTTTAATTTAACTGATTGGACATAAGATGAAAGAAAGCTAGGTAGACTCAAGTTTTTCCTTTTTTTTTTCCTGCTGCAACCTAACATAACCAAAAGCTGATCAAAATTTACTACACTCTAACTTGTTCCAGAAAGAGCAATTACCTGAGAGATGCAATTTTCACACAAGGCTTCCAGCTTATGAGGGATTAGGTGATCTTCAAAATCTCCATGTCCTAGTTGGCCATATTTGCTCCACCCACAAGTATACAAACTACCTGAAGAAGAGATAGATATTGTATGTCTCCATCCACATGCTACCAGGACCATTTTTTCTCCCTGCAACATGGATTAACACAAATTTATTGGAAAAAAGAAGAGTTGAAGGGAAAAAGACATGATGTTGGTCCCATGGTTACCTACTAGATACTAATTAATCTAGAATTTTTAAGTAGAACAATGAAACACAGGGGTTTCATTTTGGTAAAACACATGCTTCCTCTTTTTTCTTTTTCTAATTTTTGAGGTATTACTTCCCCAATTTTGAACCAACCATGGGGATTTGCTGAGCATTTTCCTGCTAAAAGTTTCAGTGCAGTTTAGGCATTAACATTAACATTTAGCTCATTCATGTTGATGAAAGGAGCAGCTTGCGATCAGCTTCTTAGCAGGAAAAAGAAATGAGTAATGATTTGTTCTTCAATAGCTTACCACAAGGATAATATCTTAAGCTCACCATAATTTTCAAACCATCCAAATCCATATGTTATAATGTTTTGGTTCAAATTCCAAGCTTGTAACTCGAAGAAAACACGAAGACTCAGGGCAGAATCTAGTGACCTGAATTCCATTGATCTCAGAAGTGAATCTTAAATAACAATTAACAAGAGATCTATCTGTTTCCTCTGTTCATGCACTTTCTTTTAGTTAAAGCCTTCTCAAGACTAGTACAGCTTATTTTGACACTGTCAATCCAAAACTTAGAAACAGGTCAACTGAAAGCATATACTTTTCTGACCTTTTAAATTCAGGACGGTCAAATCAAAATATCATTGCAGTGAGACGGGAAAAGAAAAGATGACAGTCATTTTCTTAACTACATCAGGTAAATATTGATATTTGAGTCAACTAGACCCCGCATTTGATAAAAGTTGTCTTAACAAGAGTGTGCAGCCAGAATTTTTTTTAAGGCCTATCAATCAATTTATTCCTTAAAAGGTCAATCCTCAGACTTAAGAAACAACATGAAAGTAGCAATAATCTAGTAATCCAACGCTGTTATTATCAACCAAATATGACTTCAGTCAGCTATTAGATTTAGGTAACTGAAAACAAAGTACAGGAGGTTTAAATTTTGGGGTACTCTGTGGCCAAATTTCGTATCACACAAACATGGAAACTCCCAAAAGATTTAATGCACCAGATCATGCTATTACAAGTAGATCAAATGAAGACATCCTAAAGTTTTATACACTTGGACCTCTTCAGGCAGAGTATTCCACTTGGCAACATGACATTGTTTGTCGATGCACGATATTGGTTCCTATTACATTTATTTAGAAAGAAGATCTATCTCATTATAATTTATATTTAATCCATCAGTAGACTCTTCCAATTTCTGAATTGATATAAATTCTCAAGCATCAATTTCCACTCCTGCTCCCATGACAATCAAACAGTATCAAAATAGGAGTTTTAACATACCTCAACGGTAGAAACCTTCCCTGGGACTAAGCGGTCGTTTCTGTCACCTAATCCCAAATTACCATATCGACCCCAGCCCCAACCATAAAGCTCACCATCTTCAGTTACAGCAGCTGTGTGTTCAGCACCAGCAGCAACCATTTTGACAGATATTCCCTAAACAGGTACAATAAGTCCATCTGTATCTCTTAGTAGAATAATCAAACTGCTTGCAACACTAAATTCATAACTTCGTTGTTTACCCAGTTACTACAAAATTCAGGAGGGCAATGTCTATCTGCTGCTCAGTAAGGCCAAAATGCATAATAGCGAAAAAAATGTATGGCTCAAAATGCTCCAACAGACCTTCATTTGCTTTATTAGTTTTAATTTTCTGGAAACAAGGGAAGCTTGGGGAGGAGGAATTGTCGTCAATAATTGCGTGAACATTGACCAATAGCAACTCTCAATACTCTTCCAAGTTAAAATTGAAAACCTGACTCAAGCTCAACTAACAGTAATTACACAGTCTATGCATAGATTGCTGTACACTATTCATGCCCGAACATAGTATTTTCTCCCCGGCACCTGCAGATACTATTATTTTTCTTGCACAGATGAAATTAATAGTCAAGTCAGTCAGCCATAAGATATGCATGCTTTACTTTAGTTAGTAAACTTTTTGCCACTTCCTATTTACTACAATGATCACTCAATATCCTTTTATTATTTGAGAAGATGAACCCAAGAAGTTCATCCATAGCATGCCGGACTAAATTCTTCGTGCAAAGATCAGTAAGATCAATAAACAAAGAGAGGAGATTTTTCAACAGGTACAGGCCCTTTATAAAAATTAAACTGAAAGCAAATGATTTTATAGTTGATGAGAGAAAGAGGCATAAAAGCAATTTTGAAATTAAATGTTCCTTATTTCAAACAACTACATTTAGTAATCTCTCCTTATTACGACTATTATTGTTGTTGTTGTTATCATTAATATTACTGCAATTATGATTTTGGGGAAGAGCTAGAAAGCCATCCTTGTTATCTTTTTTTTCGTACAAATCCTTGTTATGCTTATTGGTTTCTTTTGATAAAGTTGTTTCTCAAGAATGCTAACAAGAGCTACAAAAACACCAAAGGAAAAAGAGAGAACGTGATATGTAAATCTCCTTTCCAAATAGTGGTATAACACCTTCATTAAATAATTGACAAAGAAAGAAAGAATGAAAGGAGTGATGCTAAGTTCCTGATAACAAGTTAACGGTCAATACCTGAAAAGCTTCAATCTTCTGGGGTACAAGAGAATCCTCTGTGGTCCCAAGCCCTAATTGACCATTTTGATTCCGCCCCCAACTGCAGTTGAATAGAAGCAAGATCAGAACGCGAAAATGCCATATGAAGTCTTCCCGGAATAGTTAATTTAGCAAACATATGACCAAAAGGAAATGTAAAGTAGTATATCATAATCCATGAATGAACTGAAAATAGTTTTATATGGCTAACATCCCAATATTTCTTTCTAGGAATAATTTAACTAGGATTTAGCATTTTCTTTTTAAGTCAACAGTAAGCAAATGATGGAGCTGCAAATAAAACTGTCTCATGGTCTTTGTGTTATTGGTAAACATCAATGAGTTCTTGTCTTCCAATTACTTGAAAAAAAAGTTACCAGTCAGTCAATAAACTAAATGCAAAAGTTGGGGCCAGATGACATCGTCATGATCAAAACAATTAATGGTAAATCATTGCATTATAAAGTTTTAGCAGACGAAGCTAAACTTCTCTTGAGCATTAGGCATAAGAACACACATGAGTGTTTCAACTTAGCACTCTCCTCGAGGAATGACGCAACTTCAGCAGACAGCTTTTCTTTTGAGGAACGTTACAGAAACTGTTGACAATGATGTATCTTGGGCGAATGTCTGTCGGTCTAAATCTCATGACTTAACTAGTTATATGGTTTCTTATGTTAGACTTGAGAGTTCCATTTCTTAGTGACTGACAGCATTTTGTTCACATGGCAAAACAGAAGACTTCAACTTGTTTATTTTGTTTGTTACTTTTATAAGGAAAAGGCTCCTATGGATGCTAGGTGGATTTTAACCTGCTCTGCCAATTAATTGAGTCCAAAGAACTAAAACCTAACTTATCTTGGCTATTTTCATCTTCCATTTGATGCATTTTCTCTAGTCATAGACCAGTCAGTACACAATTATTGACTCAATAACTAAGTTAAATTTTCCTAGAGAGCAATAGTTGCTCAATCTTCTGCATGAGTGAATTATATGACTAAACAAGATTAGATGCTGAAGACAGAGTAACTGCACCGTTCCCCACATTTTGTGGCCTCTATAGGCTTGCCTGGTTGTTGAGATTAGTACATATGTTGTTCATATACATCTGTGTGCACCTGTGTGACCATATGTATATATAAATTACAAGAAGCTAGAGCTCAAGGAATTTTAGTTTTTTTAAAAGTTTCTCCTGCCTCTGCAGTTTTATTAAGATTGAGATTTAATACTCATCTCAAAAAAATTTAATAAAATGGCTAAATTTGGCAGACTGTTAGTACCTAAAAACCGGATACTTTCAGTCTCTATAAGGAGGTAGTTCCAGCCTTGCTTTATTTCCACTACCTGAATCTAGATTCTGCAAGTTTAGCCAAAACTATTCAACATTTACAAGTAAAATTTACTGTTAACTTCAGATTCTTATCTAGGTTTGCATTATAGAGTCGCAAGGCTCATTAAATTTACAGCACTTCATGAATTTGGTTCTAGCCAATAATAACTTTTGAAGATTTGACTACTCATCATTCACAAATATCTTCATATATGCCATCTTGAATTAGTTCAGTTCAGTCAAACTAAAAAGAACATAAAGGATTAAAAACCCCAGCTAATTTAGCCTTTATGAATTTAAAGAAAAAAAAAAAACACAGTCAAGGGCTCAAGTAACCAACCTTCGGACCTCGCCTTCCATAGTCACTGCCAAACAATGGCTGTCCCCACAAGCAATTTGCTTTATCCGTAGGCCTTGTAAGGCTTTGATTGGTTGAGGAGAAAACAAGTCACTAGAGTTTCCATGGCCTAGCCTCCCAAAATCACCCCTACAATTGTTAGTAAATGAATAAATGTTAAAGTAATACGTCAAGATAGTTAACTAATCATCCATCAAGGACTTGTCTCAATAGAAAGAACAAGATTGCTGAAGCATAACCAAAGCATACCATGCCGATTAACACATAATCTGCTGGATACAAGGTTTTGAGATGGTGAAAGAACATACTATGTCAATGGTAAAGGATTTCAGAACTACTAGATGCAAGCCAACATTTTAAACATACGGTAAAAGCCTGGCCGTCCACAGACACAAAAACAAGGAAAAACCAAAAGGAAACAAAAAATAGTGCTATATAAGACAGTAGAAATATTTCTTGGAGAGGCATTTAGGCATAAAAGTCTAATATCTAAGCATCAAGACAAAAAATTAATCTACATTTTGCCAGACAGGAGACCTACCATCCCCAGCTGTATACTTGCATCAGTGACTCAGAGTATGCAGTTGTATGGTCAGCTCCACAAGTAACAGAAACTATCTCTAGACCATCCAATGCACTCAACAGTATAGGAGAAAACCTATCTTCAGCATCTCCATGGCCTAACTGTCCATCTTCTCCCCTTCCCCATGAGCAAACAACATTACCAGCTGCAATATATATGTGAGCCACACCATCATCCTCATTGAATACAAATCTTTTAGCAGATTAAGAATTTACCATCACAAGAATTTATAACTTAACAACAGTATAATGAACAATGTTCAGCAACTATAAACTGACATGTTTGGTACAGAATTGAAGTGTTAGAATTGGAGAGAGAAATGCTTCCACTCAAATTTAAATAAAGTTTCTTCCATCCCATTTCCATGAGTTAAATTCTATAGATCCAAAACACTATGCGGATGTAGTATCATATTTGATGGTTCACTCTACAGTGAATCAGGTGCATTACTTGTGGCCATTAAATTTCAGGATTATTGTTTTCACCGCCCATCCCCTCAATTTAATGGTAATGGATGGCACCCGGTCAAATCGGCCTTACAATAATTTTAACCCCACTTAATAATCCAAGCCCATTCTCAAGAACGCCCCAATCAAACAGGTTGAATTGCATCGGGCTTTGAAGCAGCTCCTTGGTCTCGTTGCCCATGAATTAATGTATTTGCTTATAGATCTTGTTTGTGCTCCACGAAGGGATGGCGATCACCTACGGGGCTAGAGTTTCCTTGTGGGAATCACCTCAACACCCAGCAAAGAAGGTTCAGTCCTGTCTTCCCACTGGCAAAGAGCCGACATCGAGGTGCCAAACCTTCCCGTCGATGTGAGCTCAAGCCTACTAGTGCAAGAAACCCTAGTGGTTCACATGATGCATACACCTGACCACATATAAACATAATAACCCCATTGAGGAACAACTATAAATACCTCATTTGTTTCATTTTAAGATACTTTTGATTCACTTTGTACTTTACAGCGTATTATAATTCTCTTAATATTTCTCTACTCAAATACTGACTTGACTTGATTGTTGGAAGATTATGATCAGGACAACCCAGTACCCCTAATAATTTGTTCGTGTCATAAATAAAAACTCAAAATTCAATCAGTCACTTGGAGAGGAGTTGACTTTTAACATCCAGCTCTTTGCATACCACATCATTTTAGTGTCCTCTGTGGGAAACCTGCCTCAACGCTGAGAATGCAAACTAAATCCAGAACTAAAGAAGCCATTGCCCACGATGCCCCTCAAGAGGAAATGGTCAAGGAAAAGAGAGTGAAACAACAGCCTCTAGACCTTCAGACCCAACTTGCAGGTACTCCACCTCAGCAGGATCCTGCCCTTGGAGCAGACCACCAGCTGGAACTATGGTGCTACAGATGATGCAAAAAGCCTACTAGCTTGCTAGAAAATGCCTCAGCGAGGGCAGCAGCAAAGGCTGCAGCCTAGTATGCAGAAATTCGCCATGATTATCATCCACTCGGTCTTCTCGAAGGTGACGAGATTCATCCTTGCGCTGAGCTGAGCCGAAACAAGAAGAAAAGGAGGGCTACAACTCGAGGAGTAAGTAGCAGAGTACTTTTCTTAAAGGACGACGCGCACCAGAAGTCAACAAGGGAAGAGACCTGTATGACTTACCATACGGTCCCATGTGGAAATACAGGACACGAAGACAAGTATTCCCGTTACCCAGCAATCAAGGACATACTACTGAAGAGTTCTTTCAGCTCAAAAAAGAGATTGAAAAGCTTATACAGAGAGGATAGCTGAAGGATTTTGCCGATCAGGACCCAAGCCCCATGGGGACCAACGCTCCCCAGACGGGGATCAGCCATGAGGGCACCCAAGTGAGGGCTACAAGAGAGACCCCAGCAACGAAACTTCCCCACAGAAAGAATAATAGGTTTCATCTTAGGAGGCTCGACTAGCAGATACTCGCTGAAAGCCAGAAGGGCATTCCTTTGGGTGGTGGAAAGAATGCACTCACAAAATAAAATCCTAGTTGAGCAGCTATATCACCTCCAGGAGTGGAGAGAAGAGATTACATTTGGATTACAAAGAATGGCGCAAGATGTTACGCCAAGACACTGAGGAGAACTAGGGAAGCTAACGTGACACGCAACCCGCTAAGTGAAGCTTGGACAGAGGCAAAGCGTAGGCACTCCATTCCAACTCCCTAGAGTAGATTCACTCCCAGAGAAAGTGTTCAGAAGCAAGAAGAGACAAGTACAAGAGATGAGCAAGATAACAGCAATGGGCTACAAATGATCAAATTCATTGGACCTGAAGCTGACAAAGTAAAGATTCAGCCGGTCAAACCTCAAAGCCATTAAAGAAAAGATGCGCCTTTTAGCAGCTAGGTGCATATACAAGAGAGAGGCAGATCATCATTTGTTAATCCTGGAAGCAAATGAATAAAGCCTTGACCTTGCACTCATGAATGAAGCATGCCGGGGAGACTCCTACTTTTGTTGATGGATTACCAAGTTTCCCAATTGTATATCAGGAGAGTTATTTGAAGAGGTTGTTCCTCAAAGTAACCTTTGAAGGAAAAACAAGTGCAATTCTAACACGAGAGGTAAGATGAGGGTAGCGCCCCACGACCGTCATAAATTGAGACTCAAGCATCTCAAGAGTGAGAAGACAATATTGGCACTCATCACGACCATCATAAAGGATACCTCCACATGAACAAGGACGCCATCGCAATATGCAATAGAGCCTTGACTGACAATCCCGGTGCAACTAATGGGGAGTTCATCTATAGTTCTCTATCAATTCCCTGGGAGGGGAAGAGGTATATTTCTCTTTCCTATAACATATTGCACCGAGAAAGCACTAATTAATGCATTCTTCAACAATCAATGTATAAAATTACTATTATGGCATTAACATGAATTCTTCTACTTGAACTTATTATTCCTACGCTTGATCACGAAATATGCCATCATGAACCCCTAAAGTTAGATGAGGTTCCCTTAAGGCCAGAATACTTACTCGTCTAACAACTTGTGGTAAGTCATCAAAACATTTACCTTTAAGAAGTTGTCTAAAACAACTCATGATAACTTATCATAACACTTGCCTGTAGAAAGTTATCTAAAACAACTCATGGTAAGTCATCAAAATGTTTACCTATGAGCAGTTGTCTAAAACAACTCCTGGTAACTTAAACGATCCCCATGAGGTAAAAAACACGAGCATTAACTCCCACTCCCTTGTGGACAAGAAAGTCTTAATTAGCTATGGAACTCAATAACATTCTATAAATCGTAAAACATAAAAACAACGAAACTCACTAACGTTCTATAGACCGTTAAAACATAAAAGCTCCGGGAGAGGCCACTCCCAAATTAGCCCCGAGAGAGGTCGCTCCTCTCCAAGCATAACATAGACCCAAGAGAAGCCTATTCGCTACTAGCACAACTTAGTTGGGTATGCGTGTCCAGGGGTATACGCAGCGGAAAATTAAAAATTTTAAAAACATCATACCATAACAATTATAGCAATACCCTAAATCTGATGCGATTTTTAACGATCTCGCAATTTTCAATGGTTGCAATAAAACAATTAAAGTTTCAATTTATACATTTCTATGCACTCCGGTTGTTGTAGGGTATGAACCAATTAATTGCTAGCTCCTTTTCTAAATTTGTTTCACAGGGATCTAAATGTTTCTCTAAAATAGTACACACTTTAAGCAAGAACACAAAATCAGAATTCCGCCAGCAATTCTGATTTTTTTTCTAATCTGGTTTTTGGAATGTGTATGAAAATATTAATTCCAATTATCAACTAGTGATAAAAGAATTAATACTTAAAAATAAAGAATGAAATTTATGGAGAAAAATGATAGTTGAAGAAAATAATTTTTATTCTCCCTTTTGAATGGCCGAAATTAAAAGATGTTTTTTCATCCTACAATTTTCGGCCATGAGGTATAAATAGGGGTTCAAAATACCAAGAGTCATACTTTTGGTATTTTGTGTTTCTTTTTGATTGGTTGGAAGATATTTTAGTTCATCCAAATTTTTTTCAATTTTATCTCTTTCATATCTTCCAAAGATATTCAATATTATTCAAGAATTCCAAACTCTTGACTTTCCATCCTTTTTCAATCACCTTTATGGGCCTTTCCTAATAGGCCTTTGTGAATTAGCTTGGATTTAAAAATAAATTCCACAATTAATCCAATTAATTGTCTTACCCAAATTAATTAATTCCATTTAGCTCATCTAATCAAATTAGATCCAATTAAATAATCCACTTAAATTAATTTATGGACTACACAATTAATTTGATCCAATCAAATAATTGTTTCACTCTAATTTGACTCCTTAATCTTATTAGGCCCAATTAAATAATTCAATTATTTAATTGAATAATTAATTCAACTCCTTAAATTAATTTAAGCCCCAATTAATTAATATCTATTAATTAATTGGATCCAATCCTTTGGATTAATTTCTAAATTAGAAATGTTCCATCTCAAATTGTATGTGACTCTTTAGGTTCACAACTAAGCTAGCAGTAGGCTTGCAATATTTGCAACTTATGAATAATAATAATTATTCCGATTAATTAATCCAATTAATTAGTCCCCTTAAAATTAACTCCTTAATTTCAAAAACCTCACAAGTTATGGGAAACACCTAACAAGTATATCATGACTACCTAAACTTAGGTGAAATAGCGAGTGAACCTATTTTAATTACGAGTATCAAACACGTAAGGTCATTTCGTCAACTAATCTCTCGATTGAGTGTAGGGCATGGATCAATAGTCAAAATCCTAATTGCTCACTAACTATAATTTCATTTCAAGTTTCAATGACTCATAATGAATCGTTAGAAAACCCCGTCTAGCATTTATCCTGCCTTTGCCAAGGACTCTTGAGTCATGAATTA
Source organism: Paulownia fortunei (assembly GCA_019321725.1). Classification (NCBI taxonomy): domain Eukaryota; kingdom Viridiplantae; phylum Streptophyta; class Magnoliopsida; order Lamiales; family Paulowniaceae; genus Paulownia; species Paulownia fortunei. The sequence continues at coordinate 13,218,332 of CM033117.1, forward strand.
TGAAAACATAGGAGATTCACTTATTCTACCATATAAGTGACGGATCCTTTGTTGATCACTTATTAACCTCCATACATATCAATGCAACATCTAATGTAGCTCCTTTATGATTGTCAGGCAATCAGAAGATATATCAAAATGAAACACGATATGCATAAAGCTATCATGGTGTCTCAAGTCAAAAGACTAATCGTGTACTATTGTAACATGAAATTTCTTATTTCGACAAACAAGTTTCTAATTAAGAAATTCCAATTGGTCTGTTCAGTGTACTTGTTACCTAACAAACACCCGCATACATGTACTAGCATCACTACGCCAATATCCATAGAGCAGGACATCTTCCTCATGCTAGTATACATCGTATGCACAAGTCTATTGGACTATTCGATATCCCTTCTCGAAAAGCCTTCGACTTGGAATTTAAGACCAAAGTCATAGAAGCATATTCTAATATCACCATAAAATGCGTGACCTTTCGCCAAAAATGTTAAAGCTTAACCTGCAGACCGATCACATGTCAATGGCCCGATTAAAACACTGCCACATTGAGTTCCAGGATAAACCATCCAAACGAGGCTACGCCTCACCTCTCTAAAAAAGAAAAGCCAGGTTACCAAGTTACTTACTCCTAGTCAGCCAACTCTTCGCACAGCCCACTCAGGAATTAGGAGTTATATGATGGACAATATAATAACTTTAACCAACTTAATAATTCGAGCCCATGAAAGCCCCAATCTAACAGGCTCAAGCCCACATGTGCAAGAAACCCTAATAACTTCTCTTAATATTTATAAATCAAATACTGACTTGATTGTTAGTGGGTTATCGCCAAACAACCCCACTGTCCCAGTTGGTCTATTCATGTCGCAGGCTGGAACCCAGCATTCAATCAATCACTTGGAAAGGAGTTGATTTCCAAGAAGACTTTCACCATATTTGATGAGCAACTAGTTGGAACCAAAACAAAGTACCTCCAGAATTGATCATCATGAATGGAAAAAATTTCTAGCCAACTTTATGTTTCAACTTTTTCTTATTTTCTCATCTTGTTAATGTCTCCTTGTTCCCAATTTTATTATTCTAATTTCCTTTTTTGGACATTTTAACATTAGGTTTCATTGTCATTCTTTTCAAAAATAAATTTTCGAATAATTAATGTGACACTAACTTCCAACCGCTGCTTTGAAGTGGAAATGAGAAAAAATATACAAAATTTTCACATTTTAGATTGTTATTGAAATTTCTTGTCGAATTAAAATAAAAATATTATTTAGATACAACTTTCATATGATAAATCCAATCTTAATAGAATGAAAATGGATTTACAACTTTTTTACACCATTTTTTTTTTTGGTACACTCTCAAAATCCAAATTCATTCTCAAAATGTTGTATTTTCCAACTAGTTAACCCCTTTCTTTTTAATCTTTCTCTTTCTTCATAATTACTCACCTACCACACATTATTTCTCTCTATTTTTCTCAAATATAAAATATAATGAACTATCACACACATTAATATATCAATATTCACATTAATCATTATCAAATTTTATATATATACATGTCTAACTTAATGTTTTTACCCCACTAACAATATTACATCGAGCCTACTTGAAGTGACCATGACATCAAATTTCACTCTTTGAAAATAAAACAACAAAATTCATTTTTTAAAAACAACTCTTTCAAACATAATTTCATACTCAAATAAAAACCGAGGAAATGTTTTCTACACCTTTTCAAAGACATTATTAAAACATTTTCGGGAATGTAACAAAGAAAACGCCATACTTTTGTGTTGTTATTAGATGTGAAGCATGGCATTATCATGTTGTCTTTGCAGTCCATCAACTGTCCCAGAAGATCCAATTGCTTCAACCCCATAAATTCCCTATTCCAAGAAGTGCAAAAGCACAAGTATCTACCCTATCTTAGAGTATCTTTGAAAAGCAAAAGGAAAGGTGCTTTTAAACTCTGAGCATAAGATATTTTTGGAGATATTATTACGGGTAAAACAAGAATACTAGATATTTTCTGATATTATGATTGGCTTACACAAAAAGTAGAGATAAAAAAAATCTAAAATATTTTAATCTAGAATGTTTCTTTCAAAAAATAATGATATTTTATTTCGATTTTTTGTTAGTTTTAAATCAGTAGAATATTAAATACTACTGTATATAAGAACAACTTGTGATATTAAAAGAATATAGTTTAAACCTTAAACATGCAGAATTGACTATTTGCCATTAGAAAAATTTGTCAGACGCATAATCCAAGTAATATCAACAACAGGGTGCTGGAATATCAGTGTGAAACTACATCATCACCCCTAATTAAATTCAGAAATACTAAGATAGGTTACGTGGAGCAGTCTTGTCCATGCAAAAAAGAAAAAGGACAAAGACTGCCTACGAACTTTCACCATCAATTTACTATACATCACTGTAAAACACATCAAACCTCAATTAGCAGCACCGCACAATTCTAGTCAAGAAAACCCCAAAAACACAACCCCAATAATGAAATAAACTATTTCACAAAAATCAAGATTCAAGTGCACACATTCATAATATCATTATTACTAGTTACGTACGTTGGTGTCCGGACCAGCCTGCCTGCCCACGTCTCAACTAATTTTTCTCTACGTTCCGACAACAAAGACAAACTATCCATTGTCCGGATTAGAGGATTCACAAGATCAAATATATACAAAATATGTGCATATATGACCATTATACATAGAGGTAAAGGTATGTGAACTTACAGAGGAGAGCAACAGAGTGGCTTGCACCAGCAGAGATGAGAAGCACTCTTCGAATTGGCCCAGAAACTCCTTCACTCCCACAACTACTGCTGCTGCTATGCATTTGCCCTTCCTCTGCCATTTTCCTCTTCTTTTTTTTATTTTTATTTTTTGGTTTTTGAGTATATATATATATGTGTGTGTGTATATATATTATTTGGAGAAGAGTTTATGTTTGAAAAGTCAGAGAAGGAAGGGAGAAAAAGATGGTTGGGAGTATGTAGCAATGAACTCAGCTTTTCATCAGTGTTGAAATGAAAGAAAGAACTCAAAAGAGGGGTGCAGAGTACACCATATTTATAGTGATAGGGATGGGGGGCATGTGCCCTTGCCGCTGCCTACTGGGATTTCCCATGCTCATATTAAAGTACGTTATTAAGATGTATCCTGTCCCCTATGTCATGTTACTAACCCTAATGTATTTTGATTTATATTCTTAAATGGAAATTATTTGCTCTAAGATGAATAATTTTTCACTTGAAAAATCAAAATATATTATTAATGACTTTATTGTTTCATTCCGATGTGGGTAAAGTGCTTACTCATTAATATTGTAATGTCTTCATCCTAATCAGTCAACTTGATTAATTTTCTAAATGCAATTATGAATAATTTGATTTAGTTATAAAAATAAAATAAGATTACCCCATCATGTTCCATTTTTTATGGCTCCCATTTGCCTCGGTATTAAGTTTTCAAATGAAAGTTAAAAAATTTTAAATTTTGTGTATCTTTGTAATATTGCTCTCTATAGTAATGATTATTAATTAGTGAGTCGCATAACTACTTTAATTAATAGAATATTTTTGAAAAAAAAAATTCTTTTTAGAAAATGAAACATTATTTGTTAGGACACCCAAAAAAACAACAATAGAAATTTGAAAAAAAGAAAAAGAAAAAGAAAAACACTCTATAAAAAAGTGGGGATTAAAACAATGATTTCAACCTATAAATATCATTGAAAATTAATAGTAAATGATTGTTTTACAAAATATAGCAAATAACTTAATAAATATATTAAGTTTCGATTTTACAATATCATGACCATCACAAGTATAATAAAATAAATTGGTACAAGAATAAGTAATGTGATATTTTACGGTATCAAATAGAACATTCATTTGAGAATAGATGAAATATTATTGAAACTTGAATATGCATAACTAGATCTTTTCCTTATCAACCTAGGAATATTTGCACACCTAACATTTGTGATAATCCCATGCCATTAAAATACATGTCCCATAAACTAGTGTGATATTACCATAATGTTTGATGTGAAACACATGAGATTTCCAACCAAACAACATAGGTTCTAATTGTTCTTTCTACTTTTTTGGTTTGGTTGGGGATGAAAGGGATGTTTGATTTTCCACAAGTGCCCCTAAGGAGAAATATTTGCTTCCCTTTAAGCTTATTCTAGTATTTTTCTTCTAAGTTTGTATGAAAATTGGCATATTTTGCGATATGTCATATGGACCCAAACATTAATTCCGGAATGCTATTAAACGGCTTCACACACACATATATAGGCACAATTAAACTGTATTGCACGAATAAATTTGAAAAAGAGTTGTACTTCTGTCGGATATTTAAATACAATATAAGAATTAATATAGAGACTTTTCTTAAGATTTGATGTAAATATAGATAAATTTTCTCAATTTTTTATAATCGCATTTAATATACCTTAATGTTTGTCATCGTCTAATAAATAAATCCAGTCATTAGGGTTTTGTTGAAAAATGATGATATCAATGAAAATTCAATTTTACTTTCCCTTTGGTTAATTTAAGGGTTTAACAATTTTTTTGAACCAAAATATAAACCTCCCCTTAGAATTGGTCTAAATACAAGTAGACCCTCTAAATTTTTTGAAAATACATTCACCTCCCCTAATATTTGTTGTCATGTTACAAATAACCCTTGTTATTTGTTATACACTCAACATCACTATTAATTAAAACGATAAATTTAAATCCCTTGATGTTTGTCCAAATTTACAAAAACACCAAATTGAAGTTTTTCCATATTTATGCAAATTCCTCTAAAATTTATCCAATTTCTACAAACTTTCCTTGAAATTAAATACCTCTAACTTATGATAAAATTTTAAAATATATTATAACATTAAAAACATTTTAATTTACTTTAATTAAAATTATTAATATTTAGAAAATTGATTATACATTATAATGCAATTTATGTTTCCCATCACCTTAGACCAAAACAACTAAATATGAGAAATGTGGCCTAAGGAATCTTTGGTTACTAGAATCTCATACTAGTGATTGTAAGCAAAATATTTTTAAATTAATGAGCATCATAATGTTGTTGTCATTATCATAGGAACAATTGATCAACTATTTGTATCAAAGAACTCCACTTTCAAAAATTAATTTGAATTTCTTAAGTTAGACATCGAGCATCATATTTGTAAGTGAGAATGATAAGAGACAATGATTCTTATATAAATATTGTTGGGTTCGCTATAATCGTAGGGGTATACGCAGCAGAAAATTAAAATTTTTATCAAACATAAATTTAACCCCTTTGATTCGAAAGCGATTTTAACGATCGTGCTTATTCAAGTGAATATATAAATAAATATAAAATCGGATTATACCTTTCGTGCACTCTGATTGTTGTAGGGAATAAAGCAATCAATTGCTTATCCTGGACTATCGGAACTCGCAGGGATCCAAGTGTCTCCCCTCTATCAGGTCCACAATACGGAAGAGTAACACCAATCAAAAGGATTCGCTATTATCCTTTTAATTGTTTACTAATTTATAAGCGGAGTAAATTTTAAGAACAATAAAAATTGATTTTTTAAGTTCTTGAAACAATAATATGAAGAGAATAACAAGAAACTGAATTTTTTTTTCTTTCTTTTCTTTTCTTGGAGAGTAAAAATATAAGATTTTAAACAAAATAATTTTTGCTCAAAATTTTTTGAATTTTTTTTAATTATGTAATTTTCATCCCTCACATATATAGGGTTGAAAATTTTAATCTCTTTCCAACTCTTGAAAGTTTTTTAATTTTGAACTACTTCAAAACCTTATTTTGGAAGGATTCCAAATCTTCCAACAACTCTTCTCTTTTCTCTCTCCTATTGTATGTGGACTACTTTGAGATTACATTAATCATCAAAATTGTCTATAAACATTGTTGATATTAATTTGAACTCTTCAAATAATATCAAGATAGATATATATCATATATATACTATAATTATATTTATACATAAATTAAATCTTAGTGGCCGATTTTATCCCATAAAATTGGTCACTATATTTATTTATCTATAAATATGTTAATTAAATAAATTATATTTATTTAATTTATTCTCTTCATATTTTAGTGGACTTCTTAAGTGATCCACATTCATTTTGGGCTTGGACTCAAAAATCCCCAAATCAATTCAATTGATTCAATCCCAATTTAATCAATTATAATTTAATTTACTCCAATTGGGCTTCCTAATCAAATTAGGTCCAATTAAATGATCCAATTACTTAATTGAATAATTTAATTTAACCATTAAATTAAATAGAACCCTTAATTAATTAATTGATCAGTATTAATTAATTAATTTCCAACTATTTGATAAAATCTAAAATTAGAAATGTTACTTTCCATAAAGATGTGTGACCCTCTTAGGTTCACTACTAAACTAGTAGTGAGTTTGCAATATTTGCAACTTATGAATAACAATTATTTTAATTAATTAATCCAATTAATTAATCCACTTGGAATCAACTCCTTAATTTCAAGAACCTCACTATCCATGAAAACACATATCAAGTAATCATGACAAACTAGTCTTAGGTGAAATAGCGAGTAAACATATTTCAGTTGCGAGTACCATACACGTACGGTCCTTTCGACAGCTAATCTCCTGATTGAATTTAAGGCATGTATTATAAGTCGAAACCCTAAATGATTCAATAACTGTGATCTCATTTCAAGTTCCAATTATTCTTGATGAATCACAATTCATCCTGTCTTGGCCAAGGTCTTTGAATCACGAACTATAAAAACACAGGAGATTCCCTTGTTTAAAAAGACAAGTGTCGAATTCTATATTGGGCACTGACTAACCTCCATACACACCAGTGCAACACCAAACATACCTCATTTGTAATTGTCAAGCAATCAGAAGATATGTCGAAGTGTTGCAGGATGCACACAAGATTACCATCGTGCCTCAAGTTTGAGGACTAGTCGTGTACTATCGCAACACAGAAATTCTTGTTTCGACGGGCAAAGCCTCCAACTAAGAATTTCTTGCGGGTCATGGTCGGTGTACTTGTTTCCTAATAAGCACCCACATACATGCACTTACATCTCTACGCTAATGCCAATAAAATATGACATTCTCGTCTCACGAGCATGCATCATATGTACGAGTCTTATTGAACTATTTGATATCTCTATAGACAAATTAAATTTATGTCAATTAAATGGCGACGCGTATAAAATAATATGTATTAAATATTAATTTTATATATTTCTATTTATATTGGGAATTTAATCAAATTTAATTCCTAAATTAAATAGTTAATTAATTAATATTATAATATATATTTTGTTGGTCAATTAAATATCGCCAAGTGTCAAATTTTAATTCTTGATAATCAAGATTGTATTAAATCTTGTGATCAAGTGATAGATACCAATCAAATCATGAATGACCAATCAAATCGTGTTATTTCATCAAATGACTTATCCAATAATTCATATCTTACAAGTATAAATAGGAGTCATTCACAAGAAACAACCATATAAGTGGTGAAGAAGAGATCCAAGCAAGAAAGGTGTTGGAGGAAATTCTCTCAACCAAGACGGTCAAAATTCAAGGAGATCCACGGTATTCAAAGTGACAATCAAGGCGTTCATCGCGGAGTTCGTTCAAATAATAGCATTTTAATTTGAGATTAAGTTATTAAACCCTCGAATTAACGTTATTGAAGATTAAATCCACATTGAAGGAGATCGAAGAGTCGATCCACCGACAAATATTCAAATCCAAGAAGTCTACATTCTTGAAGTTTTAACGTTTTAATTCGAAATTAAGGTGTTAAACCCTCGAATTAACGTTATTGAAGGACGAAATCCATTTCGGAGGAGATCAAATTGGCGATTGCACCTCCAAAAGTTTAAATCCCAGAAGACATTATTTTTGAAGAGAAGAATCAAAGGAATTATAGAGATTGTAACCACTTTATTTATTTAATTCAATAAAATTTCATTTGTACAAATTTTTCTTGTTTGTTAATTTTACAGACAACGAAATTTGTGTTACAGTCTCATCTAAAAAAACTTTCGACTCGAAACTTATTTAAGACCAAAGCCTTAGAGGCATGTTCTATGATCGTCATCATATGCGCGACCATGCCCCGTACCTAAATTTGGTCTAAGGACTTTATCTAATGTGCAGAAATAAAAAATGCAAGATATAAGATAAAGAAAATATCTTTTTATTAATATGATTTCCAATAAGATTATTTTTACAAAAGCAAAATAGTACAATACACCTAATATAATTGGGGCGTTGGGCATCCTACTCTAACAAATATAAGTATTGTGTCATGGACCTAAATTTGAATTTGGACATTTAATTTTGTTTGTGGTTAAAAATATCTTTAAATATGGAGAATATATTATTATTTTATTATAATAAACCACGGGGGTTGAAATGAAAAAAAATTAAGGGATGTAAGTATAGTATGCAAACTTTAAGGGAAGTTAATGTAATTTGGATAAACAACAAGGGATATATGTTTAATTTTCATGAAAGGACAAAAAAGTCATTTCATAGAAAAGAAGTAGATTTTTCTAATGGTCGTTAGTGGTAGGAAAGATGGATGTAATTTAAACTAATGGGCTCTACTAGTATTTAAACTAAATCATGGGCAATTTTTGTAATTGTCCCTACAATATGTATGACAATACTCGATATAAGTGGATCTGTATCTCACAGTTCAAAATATTTTCAAAAGATTAATAAAAAACAAAAAAATAGATAATGTCAATGCTAATAAAACATAAAATATCATAAATTTGATTAAGAAATAAAGTATATCGATTTCTATGTTTATTTAAATTTATAATAAATGTATTAAATATATATTTACTATATGTGTAGGCAATAGTTTATTTTTCTTCTTACCATAGCATCACCAATATGATTTTCTTTACATAAATTATCAAATATTTTAAATTCTATTTTTTTATATAAATAGAATTACTTGTCTTTAGATAATGTATCTTAGTTGTAACATACCATATATTTTTTACAACTTTAGTGTTGCAGTGGTCTATCCGATGCCTTGTAATAGTATCTGTCCAACATAACATTTCATCTATTGATGGCTAACTTTTAAAACCTTAGGAAATATTTAGTGTGCTCAGGTCGTTCTTGTTGGGTCTTAATGTTTCTGATAATTTGAAATCCATTTGATGAAATACCAGATTTTATGAGTACCGATAAAAACTACAGACTTTGTTTGGTTTTATTTTTAATTATTTTAACCAAAGTATTTGAAAAAATGTATATTGGTAGTGAAATTAAAAAATATAAAAAAAAACAAAAATGTATTGTGATGTTTTATTAGAAAGAAAATATATGATGTATTTTAAGGGACATCTTTTATTATTGATATTTTGTCAATATTATTTATTGTAAATAGTGATATATATTTTTAATTATAAATATTTTATTAATATTATTTTATCGTATTTAGTGAAGATATAATAAAATATATATTATTTAAATATTGTAATTAATGTTTGATATTTTTAAAAAATATAAATAATAAATATATTTTTGTGAGAAAGAAAATGATGGAATAGAAATGAAACCAAACAAAGCGGTCTCATCCATCTTTTCACACCTTATTAACTTAGAGTCTTCTCGTGTAAGGGGCAAATTGGAATTGTATTTGGGTGGTGTGAGCGCGGGGGGCGGGGAGGGATATATTATGTTATTTGGTGTTGCCAAGATGTTATTTGTTTACTGTTATCATCTTATCTTTTTTTGGTTGAATAAGACGATTTATTCACGCCAAAAAACCCTGTTCGACATTTTGGAGACATCGAAATTAAGATGAAACTTCTGTCCCAATAAATAAATAAATAAATAAAAAGAGAACCTTTTGCACTACAAATCCATATTTTAGTACCACAATATGCAATTAATATCATATTCTACTGTCTTTATTCTTTCTAAATAGTTAATGTAGTCTAGTTCAAACAACAAAATTGAGGTAACAAGATTATGAATTTTTATTTGAATTCTTGTTGATTGTGGTAGTTTTTGATAATTTATTTTTAAATATATATATATATATCTTTATAATATAATGATATGTAATTATTTTATTTAAAAAAATCCTCTCCCAAATAAAATAAAAAAACCAAACAAAACAATTTAACTCCTTTTAACGTTTACCAATTTTTATTTTTGTTTTTGGTAAGAGAGTTTGGACTTGTAGAAACCATCAGTCGACTGGGAGAGCAGACAAAAGAGAGAGGTCATAGGCAGGCACATGGGTCCAAAAATGGAGGCATTGATTAACGGCATTGATTAACTCTATTTTCGGTTCATCAATGTAAAGTTTTGACGGATAAGGTTGATTGGACATGACAGAATAAATACATCTGCTTTCAAACTTGTGATCAAATGTCTTTTCTGGAAAACGTATCCTAGTAAATTAGGAGATAAAAAAATTATTTCTTAAATTTATTGTTGTTTAATAAATATCCTTTTTTAAATAAAATGAGAATTTAATATTAATAAGTAATAATACAATAAAATACACAATCAATAAATAATTGATATTGATATTCTACATTAATTTTAAAATTACCTGGAATCAACCCATAAAACATAAGTTTCAAATTATTTCTAAGGACAAAATATATGAAATCCCCAAAAGTTTATTTATGGTTGCAAACTTTATTTATGGTTGCAAGTACCTGAACTTGCAAATGAAATACTTACCACCTGAATTAAATATTTAAATAAATAAAATTGTCATTAATACAATCAATTTATATAATTTTTAGTTTATTTTGAATAATTTGCATCTAAGTTTAATTATAATTTTTTTTAATTAGAAAAAAATATTTTAAATTATATTTTTTAAAAAAGTATTAGTAATTTAAATAATTCAAATTTAAAAAAACTTAAGTAATAAATATGTATAATAAATACCCAAAAAATATTAAACATGAAAAAGTATTTTGATTAATTGAATTCAAAATAAAGTATTAACTATTTAACTAAATGAATTTGAGCTATTTTGGATAAGATAAAGTATGTCTCTATTGATATTTAGATATATATTTATATATTTTTAAAATTATATAAAGATATATTACAATTAATTTTTGACCATTTGAATAAGAATGCATAAATTATTTATATTCAATGATATATATATATATAAATTAAGTACTTATTTATCTTTATCCAAAAGAGTTCAAAATTCAATTAAATTAAATAGTTAATGCTTTATTTTGAACTCAAATTGTTAAAATAATTTTTTCATGTTTAATATATTTGTTGTGTATTTACTATACTTTTTTATTATTTTAATTTTTTAAAATTTGAATTACTTAAGTTATTAATTAATTTTTTAAAAAAAAATAATTTTAAATTAAATTTGGGAATCAAAATATTCAAAATAAACTAAAAACTACATAAATTTATTGCATTAAGAGCAATTTTATCTAAATAAATATTTCAAAGGAGTGAGTGTTACATTTATAAGTTCGATATTATTTACAACCATAAGTAAAAATTAGAAGAATTTTATGTATTTTGCCTTACTTGTAATAACAAATCTTCTTATCATTCGCATGAAGTCACTGTTAAAAAAAAAAAATCATCCGTCAATTTCCATTCCTAAACTTTTAGATCTATTAATTTAATATTTTAATTAGTTTAATATGTACCACATATAATTTTTATGGCCAAATTCACTTACCAGGAAAAAAAGAAATTTTCATCTAATTTCACTAATTTTTTAACAAATACCTCTCTCTAAGCTATTTTATCAAAAAATTGTGATAAAGTTTATTAAAAACCAAATACACCCATCCTATACTTTTTCAAATTAAGTAAAGTTCAAACTATGTCATATTTATTAAAATTTAAGGAGTCTAGATTAACTTTTGTACGTTTGAAATAAATGCATCACATTAAAATTATTAAGTAATAGACACTTTTTAGATAATACTATAAAAATTTGAGATTTCGTTCAATATTGTATAAATACGTTTTGTTATTTATGTAATAGAAATATAAATTTGATAACTCTCACTTGATCTTTTTGAAAATTATAGCAGGATTGATTATATGATTAAATATGGTCTTATTAACTAAATTTAGTATGCTTTTTTGAAAACTATGTATTTCGAAATTGTAAAATTTGAGAAAATTATAGTTATTTTTCATTGTAAAAACTACCATTAATCTATACCTCTTATATCATTGAAAAAACCTTAAATTTTGAAATTTGGTTCCATTCATTTATTTTTTCTAAAAAAATTATGCATTATTAAAAATAACTTCCTATTGATTTTTCTAAAGGTTCCTTTTTTATCTTTCTTTCATAAGCATTGGGATAGGGACCTTTTGGTCTTTTTAATTTCTGACTATTCAAATCTTAGAAAAGACAATGGTCTTGTTTTGTATATATTAAGAAGTTGAACTGTCAAAATGGTAAAATTAAAAGTTTAAGATCTAAATTGATATGAAACAAGTTTCCGGGTCAATTTTTTTACCCAATTTAGGAATGACAACTGTTTGGATCAAAACTTAAATCTGGCTTGAATCTATTTTATTTGGGATAGATTTTATTATTTCAAATCCAATTCGATCCAAACTAGATATGTTTAAATATTATTCATTCTTTTGATTGATTGCATTCGGAATTTTAGATGAGTAAAAAAAATATAAAATTTTAGTATATTTACAAAGTAACTATCAGTTTAATAGTTAGAGATCATATCATGACTTTAAATGAAAGGGTTTTTGTGGAGAAAGTTTTTTTTTTTTTTTTTTTTTTTTAAATTAAGTCTTATTTTGAAAAGTCTGAAAAAAAAAATTAACTCCTAAATTTGGGACCTTGGAAGTATATATATCTTAATATTTATATATTTAGGTGTATAAAAAAATAGAAAACATAGATATGATATTCCTATAAATTAAAATAAGAATGTGGAAATAATTAATTTTTTATTCATACAAAAATAACAAATATGAGTGAAATTATAATTTTTCAAAAGTTAAAACATGTGCACATAAATGTGGAAATAATTTTTTTTTTTCATGTTTAGAAAGTTATTATGATATATTTTTAAAAAGTAAAACTTTTAAGATTTTTAAAATTTTAAAATCCAATCGGTAGAATCTAAGACTCAGGGAAGGTTGAGTCTAGCCTTGGCATAAAAACTTTGGCGAGTTAGACCTCAACTTTTGACAAATTTATTTTAAACTCGAACCGTTTCACTCCCTATCTATGTTTGGATTCATTTTACTTTTTTTGTGAAAATATTTTTAGAAAATCCCTTAAGGAATTGTGAAAATAAAAAAAAAATGTTTGAATTTGTAAATTGCAAAATTCGAATAATTGAATTAACAAATTATTTGACATATTATTAAGAGAAAATATATTTGATTTATTTATTTTCAAACATAAAATAAAGAGTATTTTTTTGTGAAATGGAATCTGAATTGTAGGTTTTTGGAAAACAATGGTGTAGATTTAAAAAAAAAAAAAAGGATTAAAAAATATGGTGTTGACTTGAATAATAGAGTTGTTTCTTAAAAATCATATCAGAAAATGAGCAAAACAATTATATTTTCTGATTGAGAACATGAAAATAGTTAAAAAAAATGAAATCAAACATACTGTACATTTTTTTTGAAAATGGGAGACATTTTAAAGTAATTGAAGATGAAAAGTATTTCTTTAAAATAAAATCAAACTTAATTAGCCTCAAGTATTCGAAAACCCATATGCTAGATGGTGAGACCTTGGAGTTAAAATTAAACTTCCTATGCATCCAAATCACAATTTTCATTTTAAACCCCATCTATATTAAATAAAAATTCAACAACAAATTCACAAACTCCCTTTGAATGGTCACCAATATTATTTTTGTTTGGTAATGACTAATAACTCCTTCCAAAATGGCAAAACTTCAATACCACAACAAGATATTAGATGAGGGTTTGGGCTTAAAAAACCCAAACATTGGAGAGAAGGAAAGAGAAGACTATATAGTGGTCATGGTACATGGGTGCATATAATGGAGGCATTTATTGTCGGAAAAATTATTTTTTTAGTAAATTGAGTGAAACACACATAATTTATTATTATTATTGAAATATAAAAGATGTTTGTTTGTCGCCATCCATTTTTCATAATTCAATAATTTTGAGAGTATCGCACGATCAATCCAAAAATTTCACACTGCACAACTCCATTTTCGATTGCATCAGTCTTTTCCATTTAGACTAAAGCTATCAAGTCAACCAAGTTAAACCAAAATAAATTGAGATAATTTCCATAAATTCACACCATGCAGCGGGAGCAGAAATGGAAATTCAGTTTTTAACTTGAAATCAATGTTGTACCCTACGTGTGTATGTTAGAATTGACTCTTGAAACCATACTATCCAAAACCTAGTTAGGTCGAACAAAACCTTCATAATACCATGCATGTAATAAAAGGGATAACAACAAATCAAATTATTTTGGTCTAAAAAAACCTAATGTGGAAGATAATTGTCAAGATTATCCTCAACCTGGGGAAGGGTGACTTTAGGTGTGTGGGTGGTAGGAATTAGGGAGGAGGAGCATGAAGAGAGGGGTTAAAAGTGGACGAAATTTAACGTTATGTTTGGACGTTGAATTTTAGTGATGTCAAAAAAAATTAAAAATAAAATACAAATAATATTAAATAAATAAAATATATAGTTGTATAATTTTAAATGAAGAAAACATTACAGGCTCTAACTTATTTTCATGTTCATGTTATAATATTCTTAATTTTTTCTTTGAATTATTTCATTTGGGTTTGGGGCTATCAAAATCAAGGTTGTTGTATTAGAATTTAGGCATGATAAAGTTTTAAATTAGGGTTTAGCTGCTAGAATCCAGTTCTTTCTTACTTTTATTATTTTTTTTTTCGTATTGTACTTTCATGGTGCCGTGTTTGATTTATTTCTTTTTGGGTTTTTTAATTTTTGTATTATTTCTATTTATTCTTCAATCAAATGGAAATATGATATTTTGTTTGGTAAACTGTACATTATTATTTAAATTAGATTTTTTTCACTATTATAATATAAATTCAAAATCTGGAAATTTTCACTATGACACCTGAAATATAACTATGTTTGGTATCATTTTTTTTTTTCCATTTTTATTTTTAATTTATTCTCTAAAAAAAAAATCAAACATAGATTACGATTTTCAATACATTTTCGTCCTAATATACACATTCTCCAATACATTCTCTTATAACACAAAAAACAAAATCAAACAAAGCCATAATTTTCTAGGTTGGAAAATAAAATAGAAAAATTGGATGGAATACGGTAATTATGTACTAAATTGACAATTATATAAAAACTTGGGCAACAATTCATATATTAGAGAAAACTACCTGTATTCAAGACATAATTTGTACATTGATGTAGTGACCCATGTCAAATTCTATTTTACCAAGTGACCTATTAAGGCCTTCTAAATACTCCCATGTCCACACTAATTTTCGGTTAGCCCTGGTACAAAACAATACAATTTTTCGTCTAATTTATTATATCATAAATAAAAAATTATGAAGTCATAATAATATCATCATAGTATTTGTATATGATTTGTAATTTATTTCAAAAAATTAATTGAATTATTGAATATTCCATTCACAAAAAATAATAAAATTGACTAGTAAATAGCACCAATTTTGAATATCAACTCTGTAAGGGCAAGGACGGATCCAAAACGAAAATCTTGACAGGGACTAATAAGATAGTTTGAGAATTTTTTATAACTATGCAATTTCAATCATTTTCATTTTTATACACAAAATAAAGACAAGAAAAACATAACCAAATCTTATGTTAAACAAAGCATCATGATTTTTATTCAAATCATTTACAAAATGTATTAGAGTGCTGCACGAAGCTTTTTCAAACTATTTTTTCTTTTTATCTATATTGAAATTTAATTTGATTTCTCCATATTAAGGCTCATAGTGTGGATAATCAATCGAACAATCTACAGAGTAAAATTTGGCGATTTTCATGTAGTTGTATAAAGTAATGGACAAGTAAACAAGTTTTTTTTTTTTTTCTTTCTTTTTAGAAACTTTTTGATTAACTTAAGGTGAATTTTATATGGAGTAAAAAAAAAATGGTGTATGAATTATACTTCATTAATATTTGCAGATTAAATGAAGTTGAAATTTGTATCTGGACAACAGAGAGTAATAACAAATCCAATATTTTCACATGATATGGTCTCTAATGGGTCTAACAGTGCCAAAATTCGAAGGGCCACTTTATTGAGTCTAATTAAGATTTGAACCTGGCCCATTTACAAGCCCAATTCAAGGCCCAAATAGTTGCAAGCTCAACTCATAGACAGTAAAGGTCCTATTCGGCCCACGTAAACAATCACATTTTCCTCAACTGCTGTAGTTTTGCAATTGGAATGTAAACTTATTTTTTCGAAAAATTTCACTTAAAAAGTAAAATTAATAAAAAATTCCTGCTCAAATCAACTTTGGCTAGACCCAACTAATTATATAGCAGTGTTATTGCATTGGCATGCGACTGTATATCAATTATATGATAAATATAATTTATGTGATTGATTTGAATTTGACCAAACTTAATCAAAATTAATATTGAAAAATTTCAATTCCAATTTTAAAAGTCTCATTACTACCCCACCCATTTTTCCCCAAGCACCCACGCCTCGATATCTTATATGCTGCACCTGGTTATATACATCTTCTATCTCTTTTTTTCTGTGTCACTTTGATTTTTATATACCAGTGATTGTGATCATTTGACCAACATGACGAAATGACAGATGGCAGGATTGTGATTTCTCTTATCCTTTTCTTCAAGGATGTGTTTGGTAGGATGGGGTCAGAGGAAAACTGAAAGGAGAAAGGGATTGGAAAAGGGCAAGTTTTCTTGTTGAAAAAGAGGAGAAGGGGAAGAAGAAGAGGAGGGGTTAGACAATCCCTCCTCATGTACATTTTTCAATCCCTCCAATATGAAGTAGTAGAAAAAACTGAGATTTGAAAGACAATTATTTTCTATCTCCCTTGATTTTGCTGCCATATCAGAGAGAAGGGGTTTGTGTTCCTTCCCTCCAACAATACCAAACAACTCAGAAGGATAACAATCCAGAAGGGTGGATAACAAACAATACAGAGGGGTAGTACCTGTACCCTCTCTCTCTCTCCTATGGTTAAAATTAGAACCATTCCTGGTCCTTACCCTCTTTCACCTCTTGACCCCAAGTAAACATTATGCTTTTATGCTTTAGGATGTTGCATTGGACATAACGACCAAATTTCAAACGTCGCAATATATTTTATAAATCTCAATATAAACTTCAAAAACATTTTTCAAATCACATAACTGCAAAATTTTGATTAAAATGGCATACCAAACAGGGACTCACTTTCAAAACCATCACCCACATCCACTTGCATAGAATCCAGCTAGTGTAAAGCATGTCAACCACTGATGATTACAATCTTAAATAATTCCCTTGAAGGTTTCCTCCAATAAAAATATAAAAATAAATAAATAAATAAAGATCGAACCTAAAATGAATACATCTTTGTGTCTTAAAGCAACAGGTAATTCGAAAAGCACACAAGTTTGTGGTTTCAAAGAGATACCAAGCGGTTGATTACACAAGACAGATTACAGCTTAGAAGGTTATATAGAACTTTCCAATTTAATGTGTCCTATTCAGCTGCATCATTCAGGGTCAGAGGAGTTGCCAGTCATCTTCCTGTTCACAATCCTCTGATTCACCGGTGGGCAGCCGATGAACAGGATCACAATCTCGAGTCTCAGCATCATTATCTCTCAATGCACTATGATTACTGGCTGGCTGTGGGGAACTGCGGGTCTCAGCAATTGTAAATAGTGGAGCACCATTTGATTGATCGATTAGTTCTGATGCGCGTACACAAAAATCATCAAAATCACCTGTCAGCAAGAAAAAATGAGATCCAGTGGTTGACAACAGACTTGTTGGCTTTGATGAAAAATATTGAAAAATAGGAAAATGCAATAAAAAAGCCTGCATACTCTTGTCCCTGCAATAAAATCCAATTGCCAAGGACGAATCGATGGAATCCAGAGGAATATGCCTTACAACACTGCAAGTACAGTCCCGAGAAGTTAAGAAATGATAAACCAAAACAAGCATTTAAACAACAATGTCAGACATGGTAGAAAATTAGGTGAATGGGGTAATTAATTCTACTTAAAGGAAGCAAATTTGATCTGCAGGATTAACTTACTTGCAATGGTAAGATGAAGTATCGACATCTACATAATCCCTCTTAATATCAACTACCTGCCAATCAAACAAATGAAAAGATTCAATATTACAGAAGAAGATCATCATATAAGAGCTCCAACAAGATCACAAATAGTAACAAGTTAAAAACGAGCATTTGTTAATTAAAGCTTATAATCACAATGATGAAAAGATATAAACTTAACACAGTAGTACCATACAAAAATTGAAGGTAATGAGCATGGAAAATATTGTGATGAAAATTGACATCATGCTCAAGGTGTAAGTTTTACTGAATTTCCAATTTAACGGCTCGCTAGAAAATCTGCAGAGCAAGGACTACTCTGTGACCAGGCTTCGTAAGTTCACATGCAATAAGCATAAGTCTCATAGCTACACCTACGTTGAAAACATGTCTAAGTTTTACCATGCATGGTGCAGTGAAGGATCTAGTCAAAACTGGCACATCTTAATTGAGGTTTATTTAACTACTCAAAGCATTTACAATTTCAGAGACCTCTTTTTCCTCTTGAGGTGGGGAAGAGACAAAATAAAAGGGAAAAGAAAAAAAAAATACATCATTTCAAAACTAATTGCAGCACAAAATGGTAACCATGTCATTAGATTGAAGATAGCATAGTTTGGACCCAATATGTACCCAAGCCAACTAGTACTGGACCAATGAGAAAGCTATCTTTTCCCTGTTGGATTCATCCCATAGTTTGGGGCCCATATGTACCCAAGCTAACTAGTATTGGAGCAAAAGATAAAAATATATTCTCCCTCATGGATTCCCATCCTAAGGTTATATCTTGGATAATACAGTTTCTTTTGGATAGCTTCACGAAAAACCTAAATTCAGGTTGCATTGACTAAAATTAACCAATTATCTTCAAAAACAAACAACTTCTAAGTATCTTGCTTATCTAGTGTTTTAGCCCAAAGCATAACATGTCTTAATAAGATTGCCGCTCAAGTAATTGGTCCCAGGGGTGAGGCAAAGCTGATGCTAACCTACAGAAAGGTGTACACATATTCCCGCTTTCCTGTAACAGGTCTAACTTTTGTCATGTCATTCTAAAAGAAATTTCAGTATTTGCTCGAACCCAACTAGATTTATTAATCCACATACTTGTGGAGCCTATTTATAAATTCCTTCATCCACTTTTCTCCCATTAGCAAAACTTTAAAGGTCTACTAACCATCACCCTGTCAAGAAAGAAGGAACATATTCTAAGCAGCCATAAAATTAATGTCAACAATTCAGGTATCTCATCAAACTCATAGTCATTATCCAATACTGATCAAGAATTATAATCGCCATAGCTGTACAAGAGATTCAGCATGATGAACTCATAAGGGTTCTTCATTAATAATCAGGGCTAATTACAAGGACCTCCCCTGGAAAATAGGGTAATCACTGACTATACTCCCCCTTGTTTTGAAATTACCAGAACCTCCCCTCCAAGTTTACTCCATTTACACATCTCCCCCTTCCATTAGAGTTTTGGACGGAAAATGATGTATCATCAAAAAATTTAATTGATTTTCCTAATTTTCCATGACCCTGATTTTTGACCTTTTCTCACTTTTTTATGGACAATGATGCCCTTAGGAATTAGTCAAACTAAGGAGTGTTTTTGTAATGCATTTAAAACTATATATGATATTCTTTTTTCTATTTGTTAAGATTTTCTAAATTATGATTCTATTTAAACTATTTTCCTTTTGTTTGATATTTCCTTTTTATCAATAATTCAAGGCATTTTTCTTTGACAATTTTTCTTCATGATTTACTATTTTTTCTTACGATTTCCTTTCTAAAAGATTTTTTATTTTATTTAGGACTTCCTATTTTAAAATCTTTATTTTTAGTTTGGATATATTAATATGATCTTTACCAACATTCTTCTGGGTTTGTTTAAATTTGTGACCAAAAAAAAAAAAAAATAGTTAACTAATGATCAATCATATATTTTAATAATTAATTAAGAAAAGAAGAAAATTATAACCGATTTACTAGAGACCGGTCAAATAATTAAATTAATATTCTGTAATTAATCAATCAGATAAGAAATCAAAAAACTAAAAAGAATAATAATGAAATCCCATTTGCTTTCTTTCGTTTACCTTTCTCCCCCCACCTTTTTTTCCTATTCTCCCTTACCGTTCTATTATCACGCCACTGTCGGCACCGATGACAACCACCAACATCACATCCATTTTCTTCTCTCTTTTACATCTCTTTTTATTTTCTTCTCCTCCTTCATCATTCTTCCTACTGCCTTGCCATCATCGGCACCTCACCAGTGTCACTTTTGGCGCCGCCAAGCTACAATTGGCAGCATATTCACTCCCACGATCAGACCACACATACACAACCCAAAAGCGTCGAATGAACCTCGAAATACCGAGTAAAATTGGGGCATGAACTAAAATTAGAAGTTGGGGAGTTGCTGGATTTGGGTTGGGTTTAGGAGGAATAACTGGGTTGTGGAGTGGATCGTGGTGCTTGGTGATTGAAGATGATACTGGTGTGTTTTGGCTTTGATGTATGAAAATGAAATTTTGGGGTTGGTGGTGGTGGTGGTGGTGCGATTAATGGTGGAGAGTGAATTGGGGGGGGGGGGGGGGGGGGTGACAAAACCATGGTGGTGTGGTTGAGTAGCCGATTTGTGTTGTGCATGGTGGTGCCAGTGGTGGAGGTGTGGCGCTCTGCGGTGGGCAGAGCAGATGAAAGAAAGAAAAAAGACCAAAAAATAAAAACTAAAATAAAAAAATTCTAGGTTGACTTTGACTCCGTCTTTTATTTGAATAAAAAATATTAGTTGTTGGGGAGAGGGTGAGTGTATAATTGTCCTTTGAATTTCAGATATTTTGAAGTTTTTTCTTTTATTTTTTAAATATTTAAGAGAGGGAAAACCAGTAATTTAATAACTTCTGTTAGAATTTTTTGACGGACAAAACTTGAGGCGGAGGTTTCGGTAATTTCAAAAGAAAGAGGGGTATAATCAGTAATTACACTATTCCCGACGGAAAGTCATTGTCATTAACCCTAATAATTAATTGTAATTTGAAAGCCTAAAGAACACGATAAACAAGATGAGTATTTGCAATTCTAAGCACTCAAAAACAATAAAACAGGGATACACCAAGTGCAAGGTAATTTAGAAGACTCTTAAAGGAAGCCAAGCTAGAGTGTAACTCATTATGAAACTACCAGCATCCAGTACTCCAATGTTGGCATGATTCCTTCAGCCACCTAGAAAGGTATGTGACAAAAAGTAGCCCTTCTAACATGAAGGAAGAGGGGCTGTCATACATAGCATATAACTAATAAGATCCAACATGGCACGGGAACTTGACAGCAAAGGAAAAACTTTAAATGAAATCTATGCCTGCAATCCCAGCCCCCCAAACATGTAAAGCCAAATTACTATTGACACATTATGATCTCCATAGCATCTTACAATTACAGAAATGACAATGTAGCAAACTGTGATAGCATGTTCTTCATATGGCAAGATAATAACCAAACATGACCAGGGATTATGTTTTAGTGAGCTATTATCAGCATCAGACCAACTTGATCATTGGCAAAATAATCCTTAAAATTAAGGCATTCGTATCATAATCTGAATATGAGCCATGATACTTGCTTTATCAGTAGATAGAGAAAATTGGATTAGTGATCATGAAATATATCACCAACTACTCCATATAAGAGCATATTGAGAGACTTCTAGAAGAGAAATTGCATGAACCTGCTGAACTTCATGTGGATCCAGATAGAATGCCTTTTCATCTTGCACTCCAACTATATATGTTGAGGCACCAGGTCTACCACCCAAAATACCAAGGCTTTGCGGAAATGTGAATGTAGCACTCAGAAGTGGAAGATACCTGTTGAAAACCAGAAAAAATATATATATTAAGGACCATCGTGCTTGGTTTTGTGACTGTATTTTCAGAATGCAGGTGGATGCAGACATAAAGAGAACAGAGAAAGATTGTCAGGACAACGGGGAATTTAAAGTAAATGAGCATGATACACATCAGTGCGCGATACACTTCTTCTCTAGAAACCATACTGCAGTTGCAGGAAATCCAACAAATCTGGAAACTTTGTAAGTTACACATATTATATTGCTACACTATCATGTATCTACTTTTAGTTGCCTTTCCTGAATTAGAGTCAAATAGGTACAATAATCTAACTTCACATTGTTAATTTACTAGCTTAGTATGATTTTAACTGGGAAAAGAAGCACTATGGTGCACTACATTGTTAACATTTTGGTTCAAAAATCATCTCTCTCCTTCCATGGCAAGGTTTTCTCTTTGGCCAAGTTCAAATAGCTGTTTTGTTACTATTCTCAGGTATGAAAAACCCATATATAAACATAGATTACTCAGCTTATGCAAAGTTAAGTTAATCATCTTTCACATTCCTCTTCACAAATTGGTGAAATAGGCTCGCATTTATCAGTGATCTATGTACTTTATTACCATTTTTTATGTAATTATTTTTCCATGTGGTGTGTAATCAAATTATCTTTACAGAGAAGCATGCATTTCAACAACAGCTCTAATCCAGTAGTTTATGGTATAATTATTGTTTCTTTCATAAATAATATATATTGAACCATTTTCTGAATGTCATATCTAGAGCCATTGAAATGTTAGATCAGTTTGAGGTTTGTAGCAATAGCAAGGCAATATTAAACAATATAATGAATGCATTTACCAGAATGAATTTCTCAAGTGAATTCTTGGAACTCCCTATCTTAAAAATAATGCAACAGTATACTACTTGAGATGGGTTAAAAATGGCCACAAGAAACTGATTGAAGTATTTGCTTGAATTTACTTGTAAATTTGCTTGTATCGCAAAAAAAATAGATCTTATAGTTCTACAGTTTTTATCTTTTATAAAATCAAGCTAAAGTCCTATTGGAATCATTTGGTCTGCTTAGAAAAATAGAACACAACCAATTTTTCCAATTTCAGTGCCAAAAGGATGTTCCACCTTTTTAGAGACCACCTCGATATTTCCTCTAGTATTCTCTTACCTGTTATAAGGCTTAAAACAGTCACCCTTATCCCGTCACAGGGCCTCTATTTAAGATTGATGATCTTTTCACCCATTACACATGTCTTGAAGACAACCTTATAATAAGTAAAACATAATTCTAGAAGTCTCATGCTTTTTTTTATTGCCTCTAATACAAATTGAATACTCATATATTGACCAGGCACCATGTTGTGAATCAATTTTTAACTAACCAAAGAAAAAGCATGTGGATTAGCAAATTAGCTAACTCCATAACAAAGGGAAGGGGGTAAAAAAGAAAACGGAAATTTGAACCTGATATATTTTCCAAATCCCTAAGCTTTAGCATATAACCATACCTTGGATTGACTTTCTCCAGTCCTAAAACCAAAGGAACCATCAATAGTATAGGAGCCCAATCAACTTGGCCTCCACCAAACTCAGAACAGTGTCTGGATATATCCTCGATGCAGAGGACAGGAGCTCCACCTCTTTCCCCATCTTCATCACCAGAAACCACAAATAGAGCCATCATTGAGGACAAGACTCCACTACCAGTCTCCTCCCTCCTATTCCGCACCAAACTTTCCCAGGTGCGGCACATGGCATAAGGGCCTACCCATGAGCCCGGAGCAAGGCCATAAGCCTTTCCCGCTTGGAGAAGATTGTGTATAGAACAAGGTGAGTCCTCAGCATCCCCAAAAAGATGCAGTATTTCTAGGTAACTTTGGTCGAGTGGCTATAGAAGTAGAAGAAACCAGTATGAACATGTCTTATTGCCATCAAATAGACAAAATTAAGATTGTGATTGTGAGAATTTCAATGCATGATGATCAAATTCCGGGTAATATGTATATTACCTTGTGGGGAGATTTCCTCCACGATCTTCCTAATTTATGAACCAGAAATGCCTGCACACAGGGGAAATAAATCAGTATGCATGATATGAATGAAATCTCCCTAAAAATCAATAAAGATACTGAACAGAAACATGTGTAATGCCTGAGCAACAAGCATCTGGCTGCTTCGAAGCATACAACCCCAATTCACATCACTACTGTACTTTGTGTCCCCAATGGGCGGAAACCCTACAAGATCAGACAAAACCTCGTTATCTACATCATCATCATCCTCAATTCTGACAAGTGTGCATACACTCAACATAATTACACACACTACCTTTACGATATGTGATCAAAATCCTTGACGAGAAATCCTCAACAAATGCAGCAAATCCCTCACTCTGAGTTGGATTCGAAGAATCCTCGCCTTCCTGAGCAACCTGATAACAAACTCCCAAAAGCCAAATATCGCTCTTGGAAGTGGAAATGCTTGTCCTATTAAACCCCAAAATTCTCCTCATCGTTCCACCATTCATCATCACTCTCCTTACTGCAGCTCTCCACCCCTCATAATAGTTTTTCCCACTTGCGGACTTTTTCCTAATACTATTGCTATTGCTGCAATTCTTCAACTCACTTTTGTTATGACTACTACTCAAATTCCCGAAAATCGATATAGCCGGTGGCCAGATTCCCGACCAAAGCGCTGCCGACTTCTGATGCTTGCTATAGCCAAGACTCGGCTCTGCCTCAGATGAGACAGAACCCGGAAATTTTTTCGGTGAATTACTAAAGTTCAACTTTTTTCTGCTGGAATTATGAATGGGATCACTCTTACTCTCACGAAAACCCTTCATTAACTAATCATAAAACACCGGGGATTTAAAAACTGGTGCCGCATAAGAACAGCAGCCTCCAATAATCATTAATTTCCAATATCTGGGCAAGAAAAAAAATCTTTAACTATTAAATAAAAAGATAAATAAATGTATATCTATTTCAGAATTAAAAGCAATTTGATCTGTGGTCTTTCTTTTGTTCATCGTTGTACGGTTTGAAAAACAGATAGCATCAGCAGAATTGAAGATGGAATGGAGATAAGTAGAGAATGGAGGTTTTATGGGACTGCTTACCGGAGATGCCAACGTTGAAAGCAGAAAAGAAACTCTGGGCTACGCAGGGCTGGGGGTTGGGGGAGAGAGGGGTGGGGCGTGGTTTGATCTGTCGTTTGGGTGTGATGAGGTGTTTGGGTTAAAGCTTCAGGAGGATTGCTGTCCGTGTGCAATAATAATTCGGTTGCGTACAATTGGCACGATAGACTTTCTCTTTGGCTTAAGTTACAAAGAAATGTGGACTTACACTATTATATTTGATCTAGGGAAGATGGCAATTTGTCTCCGAAAATTTACTATTTTATCACTTTACTTTTTAAAGATAATTTAAAAGTATTTTAACCTTTTAATTTATTAATAATTGAACTTCGCTCTTAATAATATTTTTAGATTAAATTTTTTATTGAATTTTTTTTTATCAACTGCAATCGGATGTCTTTTTCCCTATTTTCTGCTCAAAAATCAAATCAAAAACTTCGTAATAATTTCCTATTATTATTTATGATGAAAATACAATAAATGATAATACTTTTACTATAAATAGTGTCAGTCATAGAATGAAAAAAAGACTAACTGATTATGAAAAACAATGATAGAAAACACATTGTTTATCTAGTTATATACCGATTGAAATTTAATATTTCGAGCGACACAATTGACACTATTTTCAATTATTATTTACAATCAGTTAATATGTTTATCATGTTGTGACTAATACTATTTGAATTAAATATACTACCATTTATCATGTTTTCATCATTGACAGTAATAAAAAATAATATAAAGTCTTTTATTTGACTTTTGAACAATAAAGAGTGAAGATAAGACACATACCGACTGTTGATGAAAATTTTTTTAATAATAATGTGATTTGAAAGTACTGTTTTTGAGTGAAGAATTATTATAGATATAAAAGTGATGAAACTCTTTAAACAATTTTTGAGAGGGTAAAATATCTAAATAGTAAAATTTAAATGAATAAAGTTTTATTTACCGATGATGGGTTTTTATGTAAAAATGCTTACACAATTTACTAATCCAAATTCATAAGTGGCCAATGGGGCTTTGCATGGTAGTAACGTTGAGATTCAAAATTTCTATAACTAAGAGATTTTAGATTCTAATTTTATGAATGGTGCGGGGATTGGCATAACTTTCATAATCGTTTCTTTAATAGCTGTAGTATGGTCTATCATAAAATTATTGATTGCTATTTGAGTAATTTTTTTATGTTGATGTGTCACATAATGTATTGAATCGCTTTCCATTTAAAAAACAAAATATATCACTATTTCCATATAAAATTAAAATCTCTAAGCCGGAACTGTAAAAAAAAATCCCCAAATGATAAAGTTTCCACATCAATAAACTCAAACCCGCTTTTAGACTACTTGGAAGACAAAGATTCAATAAAGTTTTTTTTTTTGCACTTATAAAGCTCCAAATTTATTACGAGACTCCTAATTTAAAAAAATTCCTAAAATTTCCTTTGCAAAAGCTTTAAGTACAGAGCACACGGTATAGTTAATATAGAAAATTATGCCCAAGTATAGACTGAGTTCAAAGCTTTTATACTAAAATTCTATTTAGAGTAATTTTCTATTTTAAGATAAAGTGTGTGTTGTGGCTAAGGATTTCTGCTAAGGAAATTATAGTGCTTGCAATTAAAAAAAATGCAAAAATATGAGGGTGATTAGGGCTTTGTTATGGTTTTAGTGAGTCAAGGTTTTATCAAGTCTCAGTTTTAGGAATTTTATGGGTTTAGGGTCTTTAGAAAGGAAATTTAGGCTATGTTTGGTTATGTTTTGTATATTTTGGAACACTAAAGAGAGAATAAAAGTAATATATATTTTGTATTTTGGGATATCACAATTTTTATTGCAACGGTCTTGTTATGTTATGTTAGTTTTGTTGTGTTTTCAATGTTATATATTGTATTTTTAAATATAAAAAAAAGATGATATATATTTATAATAATATAATAATTTAAAAATATAATGATTATGATATACAGTGAGTCTTATTTATGGGGTTAGAATGAATTATTTTAGGGGAATGAAAAAAAATAAAAATATTTTTGTTTCCGGGAACCAAACAAATTAGAGTTTAACTAAATTAGAATTTTTCTAGGGGATGAAACTTTTATGAGTTAAAGTTTTAGTTTGTAATGGCTTAAATTGCAAGAATTGTGGGTGATTCGTGTTTTAGGCAAGTTGATAGGGAGTTTGGGCTTTAGTTAGGCAAATGAAAACATATATATAGTGTTCTTTCTGTGAGGTTCAAATGTTAGGTAATTTTCTAAACTAACTCATTCAGTGATTTTAATTGCAAAATTCTTTTTTTTTTTTTTAATTTTAATATTTAGTTTGTCGGTAGAATTTCTTTCAGACTTTTTCATGCTTCCGTTGGCTTTTGTTTGAAATAAAATTAAGATGTGTAGTTTAATACAATATTTCACAACTTTTGCTAAATTTTTTTCTGGCTACTCGCTTGCATATGAGGGTATTATGGCCATTTTGATGGCTTTTTATGGAGAATTGGATGTAAAATAGCCAAAAAAATAAGAATATTTGATGCTGGGTGCAAACAAAAAGAAGTTGAGGGACGTAAGTGCAGAAAAACCCTAAAAAATAGGAGTGAACCATGTGCAAGGTTTGATTCCATCTCCAACCCACATTTATATTTTAGCATAATTTTTGTATTAAAAATGATACAATTTTTACACCAAACATAAAATTCAATCCCAACTCATGCATTTCAAGTTTTACTCCAAAATGAATATTCCTTGTTATTCCATTTATAATAACTATTTTAATTCATCAAATATCTATTAACATATTAATACAATTACATATTCAATTTATATTTTTATATTTAGTTAATTAAATAATATAATTTATTAATATAATATAATTGATTGTAAATTAAATAATCTACATAAAAAATAATATAATTAACAATAAAAGTTAAGCAGAAAGGTAAATACATTACATTAAAGTAATAATTTTGTTGAAAAATATACAATTAGGATAAAAAATAAATTTTTAAAATATTTCTAAACATAATAAAGAAATATAAAATTTATTAAAAATATAAATAAAATATTTAAATTTTATTTAAAATATTGGTATATATAAAATATAAAAAGAATAATTTTATTGAAAAATAAAAAAATAGAATAATGAGTTTTTAAAATATTTTTAAACATAATAAAGAAATATAATTTATTAAAAAAAAAAAGAAACAAAGATAGGGCTGTACTGTAGCTCACTTCAAAATAACGCCGGGGATGGTGCTCCATTGGATTAACTTTTGAGTGCAAATTTAGCGCTTAACCCTATAAATACTTTCTGAGCCACCATTGTTTATTCCATATTGTCATTATTTGTTTTAAAAAAATGTAATTACTGATACCAATATATGGATGTATTTCATCTTAATGATTGATGTTTTCTTGAGTAACCCTTAATTGTCAAAAAAAAAAAAAAAACAAGAAATTATATAGGAAATTTGTAACTTTGGTCTCGTATATTGGACTTAAACACATATATTTAGTTCTATAAGTTAGTAGCCAATCAAATTTCATCCTTCAGATTACTTGATTTGCGGACTTAAATAGAAAAAATTACAACTTGCGATATATTAGCGCCAATACATTTTAAGTAGTTATTACTCAATCACGTTTGGTCCATTACCTTAATATTTGACTTAATTTGAGAACTTTATAGGAAAAAACTATAATTGCTATTATTAAAATTTAAAACTAATAAAATTTGATCCTTCATCTCTAGAAAAATTTGACCAAAACTGCTTAGTTCTAAGATACAACAGATGGCTAAATAGAGAATGGAAATTGACATATGATTTATTTGAATAGTGGCTTTATGCAAATGATAAAGAGGCTTGTCATTTGAAATAGTTTGAAACTTAAGTTTTGTGGGTTGATTCTATGTTTTAATAGTTGACCTAAAATATTTATTAATTATTTTTCTTATTATATCTTATTATTTGATAATAATAGATTTTCGCCTTACCCAAAAAAAAGATATGGGACCATAATTATAATTTTTCAATTATATATGTAGATGCAACTTAAAATGTCTCTAAGGGCAAGATAAGTAGAGGTGGTACTTGGTCTCCAAGTCAAGGTCCAAGAGCTCGAGTAAATCCTCCGTAGTCCAAAGTATTTGATGCACAACATCAAGTAGAGGCAAAGTGAGGAATCTTTGGCTATAAAGTCAAAAAACAAAGAACCATTGAACCCTTTATATATTTGAGCTGAAAAAAACATTAATGATATAATTTTTGGCTTTAAAAGTTATGTAATCCAGATTGGTATTTTTTACAATTCCAGTTATGTTGTAATCTGCCTCTTTTCCAGGTTATTTAGCTTGGCTTGCCATAGAAAGAGACTTGAGAAAAATTCACTGCCTTTTTTACATTAACAAGG
The DNA here is from genome assembly GCA_019321725.1 of Paulownia fortunei. Classification (NCBI taxonomy): domain Eukaryota; kingdom Viridiplantae; phylum Streptophyta; class Magnoliopsida; order Lamiales; family Paulowniaceae; genus Paulownia; species Paulownia fortunei. The sequence continues at coordinate 13,248,180 of CM033117.1, forward strand.
CTTCTAATAGTTAAACAGAAATCAACTAAACCAGCAAAAACCAATCTGATGTACAAAACATCAAAATCATAAATCATGGGGCTGGCTACTTAGTAGCTAGTCTTGAAAGGCTTGTAAACCTTGAGGTCAAGCACCACACCAGCAACTGAACCAGCAGCAGCAGCAATGGAGATTATGAGACAAGCAAAGCTCAACATTTGGAGGCATATCCATCTGGTACTCCGCTTAGGTATCTTCTTCTGCGCGATATACATCTCAACTGGGAAGTAAACAGTCAAAGGCCAAAACCCGAAAGCTCCAAGAATCCCCACCACATCATTAAAGAAAGGCAGCAGCATTGATATAACAGTGGTCAGCAGCACAAATGCACTCCTCCAGACTAACTGGAATAGGTTCAGGTTATAAGGCTGCTGCAAACATGGAACTGGGATTCTGATTTCTTTGCTGATGAACTCACTGTCTGGCCACTTTGCAGCTGCCCATTTCTCAATGAAGGCGAAAAGTGGCTGGCAGTAGACTTGATAGGCACCTACTAGATGGATCACGATTGCAGCATTCGCAATGTCAAGAAGCCAAAAGGGGTTGTAAAATCCGAATCCTGTCAGGAGGTTGCCTGGTGCAAGATCACCAAATGCTGCATAACCCATACAGCCACAGAGCATATAGAAAGCAGTTGTCACGACGGTGCTGATAAGAGTGGCTTTTTTCATTGTCTTTGCCTCTGATGGTGGGGATTTGACGGTGTCCTGTTTGTGCACAACAGAAAAGTGAATTAAGTTGAATTATTATGATACAGTTTTTAAGTGTTAAGACAAATATTGGGCAGAAAATAAGTAAGTATATACCTGAATCTCAATAAGGATGATTGAGAATGAGTATGCAAAAGCTATGTCGCCTAGAGCTTGGAAACTTCTCCATATTTTTTGGGTTTCAGTCACTGTTCCAATGCTTATTCCACTGAGGCTACCCTTGATGGTTCCGGTAGCTGGTAATCACAACATATTACAAGCATGTTTAGTGCATCAATTCACTAGTATTTTTGGATGAGTGAACAGGAAAGCAAAAATAACACAATGGACCTGCTACTTTTGCAATGCCAAGGCCTAGGCCGATGGATGAGTAAGTGAAGGACATAACAGCAGCAACAATTGAGAGCCACCATATCTGATCAAAGTCTGGAATCTGAGAGAACAGGATTTGTGTGATACCAAAAGCTATCATGTATGGATTACTTGACATCTGGCATGAATCTTTCCCGCCGCTCTCATGGAAACAATCCGATCGTTTGATAGCCCTGTTAATAAGTTGGCAAATGGCACACCAAATTATAAACCAAGCCTGAATTTCTGGTCAAATACCACAGGACAGGCATGAATACTGCATTTATAGCAGCATGTATATACTCACATCATGCTTATAGATGCTGCAATTGTGTATCCAATGGCCACTCCGAATATATTCAGATACTGGATCAGCCCACATAACTTTACTTTAAACCCACCTGTTATTGATTCAAATAAAGTATGTTAGGATGATTAGTTGTTCTAAATCTCCTCAGTGGCTTCAATTCTGCAGCCCATAACTGAGTATAGCTTACCAAGATTGGACCGGACAGCATCCATGTAAGTGTAATTTCTCTTGCCGAATAAGGGATCCCCCGAACGGTAGCAATCAGCTAGGAGAGTTGAGGTGTAGTAAATCACAAAGGAGAACAAGAACATCACGGTTGGACCAGCAATCCATCCCAGCTGACCTATAGCCCATGCCAAGGAAAGGACTCCTGACCCAATCACCGCGGTTATGATGTGTGCACTGGCAGTCCAAACAGTCCCTAAACGATAAACATTATAAGAGTTAAATAACATTCATCATATATTCACCTTCCAAACATTACATAAGGGTGGAGAATTCTCTGCAACTCGTGGTCCAATAGTTCCAACGTACTTCTGTATCTATTTCTCACACACAGACATGTCTGTGTGCCTTATGTTCTAGAGAAATAGGCACGACAAGTATTAAACCAGATGTTGGAGAGTTGTTGGGGGGTGGGGGGATGCGGATATCTATATTACCAGTTCTTTGGGGTCGGCCATCATCATCGACAACTTTGGAGCAAAAATGCTGTGGCATACTGAGAGAGATGTCATATACTTGGCCGTTGTGATGGTGGTGGTTACCGGTGGCAGCACTCTCACCCATACTGAATTTCAGCTGGAGCCAAAAGTATATAAACTTCTATCAGTTAATGTGAAGCTCTGCAATGCCTTGCTGCACGACTAGTAGCAGCAAAACACACACTAGAGCAAGAATTTCCTCACCCCAAAATGAATGATCGATGAATATCAAAACAGAAGGAAGATATTAGAGAATGAACAAGACAAAGAACTACAGGCTTGCAATGGCGCCAAGGTAACGAGTGCTTGAAGGGAATTTATAAGAGTTTCGAAACGAATTTCCAATAGCCATAATTCGAAAGCCATGTGAAGTAAGGTCCCAAGAGAAAATGAAGGGTCAATTTTTCCTAACCATGCTTTCAAGTATTCAATCAAAACAGTAAAGAAACGTTCCCCATGTCAACGCACACACTGGCATGCACAAATAAATTCAAACTCATAATATATTAGAATGCACCTCCATTTTAATACCACGGCATGTGATATTTACATAAAATGCTTCTTTGTAAAGGGATCAACAGAAACCATGCATGTAAAGTCGAACGATACGGTATCGTCTGAGAGGCTAAATTAAATTTGTACCTGAACTCTTATTTAGCAGCCCTCGAGCTCCCTCAAACAGAGGAACAATAACTATATACAAAAAGGGTATTATTTGACACAATCTGAGATGGGATGAGGAAAGCAACTGCTACACACTCTTTCAGCTATGTTTCTTGAGCTTATATAGAGAGAAATCCTTGATAAAAAGAGAACCATTAAGCAGCCACTAGATGTAAAATCTTATAATATCATTAAAATCCGTAATATATCTAAGTAAAAGGTCACTTTTTTTACAAGATTCTAACGTGTAAGCTTCCCTTCCATTGATGTAGAAATAGCATTGATGCTCCATGTTCCTACCTTTTTTATTAATGACAATGAATCTTTGTCCAGTCAAAGTGCAAGAACATATTGAAATATATGTATTGGTGGAGGGCTCTTGGGGTTTTTAATCAATTGTGGTTTTGTCTATTCTTTAGATGCTATCAAGACAATTGACTAGTGATTATTGATTAAGGTTTTCGAGTATGTGACAAATATCACTTTTAAGCACTACATAAGGCACAGAAATATCAAAAGTGATTATCGATTAAGGTTTTGAAGAATGTGACAAATATCACATTTATCATATTCCCTATATTTTTCATCAAATATGTATCTGTTGAGCGATATTTATACACGTACATATGATACATACACCGTACAATTTGAAAATATCAAATTACAAAGTAGTAAAAATCAGTACTTTCTGCTAAAAAACTTGCATAAAAGGAAAGAACATACATATATATATATATATATTTATGTATGTATATATTATGGGAATTGTTTATGTTGAATTTTTCTTTTATTTGGGAAGGGTCCAATTTGATTCTGAGAGACATATGGTTGTATCTGGCATCATTTTGACCAATTGATAAGTTGCCACATTTTTAAGATTCTCATGTGTTTTATTTGTTATATGGCAATAGCCAATGGCTCAATTATTCTTAAAATGCAATTTTTAATTATGTTTTAAGGTTTTAGCTTGAAAATGGTGCATGAATGAGAAATTATCTACCACCACCACGACCACTCAATTAGGTATACAGTCAAACCCTGAAATAAACCCTCCCACTTTCAACGGTGCCTCTTTAATTTGGGTGTCCCCAGTGATAAATTCACTCAAGTACCCTAATTTCAACTCACACTTATGACTTATTCCATGTCAATTTAATTTATAAATATCCAGTAGTGTTATAGCATCAATAATGAATGAGCCTCTACTTTTTCTTAATCTTATTAGTTATCATGGAACTCACCTTTTGACCTTCACGATTTGATAAATTTTGTTCTGAGCTAACTTTAATCAGGTGCACTACTCCTTCATCCCATACTGTGTATTTTATTTTGAGTTTTACCTGAAATTTTAAATGAGAGTTGAAAAAAATTTAAATTTTTTAAGATATTTTTATTTTTTTTGTCACGAAAGTAGTTGTGAATGATTAGTTTATGATGCTATTGCTAACTGAAGTATAGATATTACACTTGATGTTATAGATTGAGTGTGCATTTCACCACACATTCATACAAATACATCATATATTTGTGTATAAATGTTTAGTGAGATACATATCCAATGTACACCACCACCTTGTGTAGCAAGCAACATAGGAAAGTAAAATAAGTGCATTTAATTTGTAACCAAAGAAGTACTATTCTATTTATGAGCGAATTTATTTTTTAAAAGAAATTCCTCAACATTTTTGGGCTAAAGAAAGTTTTTCAAACTCATCCTTTATATAACCCCTCAACAGCAAAAGAAAAACAAAAGCAAAGTTCGCAACAATCAGGGGCGGTGCTAGGCTTTTCAATTTTGGGGGTGAAATTGAAATTTTCATATTAACTAGTTATTAAAGAAAAAATAAAAACAATACAAATATAGTATTTTATATTAATTTTGAAAAATAAAATGGCAAGAAAATAATACTTCACTTATATCATAATACAAAAATCAATCTAGAAAATTCAAATTTATAAAAAGTTGATAGAAGTATAATTAAGTGTAAAATTTATCAAATCTTCAAAAATATACATATAACATTCAAGAATGTACAAATTAATGTTAAATAAAGCATATCTACTAACCTATTTATTTAATTTAGGCATTCTAAATTGTGTTCAACGTTTATTCATAATATCAAACTTATCAATGATTGAGTCAATACTAAAAATTTGAATAATTTCTTTCTCAATGTACATTAGTAATCAACTAACTAAAAAGTCATCTTCCATCTTATTTCTCAATATTGTCTTGAAAAATTTCATAGATGAAAATGCACGCTCTGTTGTTGCAGTGGAAACCGGAAAAGTTAGAATAAATTTAATCAATCTATCCATAAGATAATAATTCATTGTCTTCCCTGTCTTGGATAATACTTGACACAACTCTAAAAGTGTTGACATATTTTGAAAATGAATATTATGTCGAATATTAAGTTCAAAAAGCTCCAACTGATACTTTATATTCAATTTTTCTTTACTAGTAAAATCACTTGGATAAAACTTGTTAACAAGTTTGCAAATATTATTAATGTTGAATGATTTATATCCATCTTTTGGATCCAAAATTGAGCTGATTCTGAGCAATTCTACTGCATTTTCATCAAATCAATAATTCATCTCTTATAATATAGAAATTATTATCTCATTAAATATATCAATTCGATAATGATACTCTAAAGTAATAGGAATGCCCTTATGAAGTCGACCTCTACTTGATCGACGAGTAACATTCATGTCTGGGACATCTATAACATGTTTCTTACAAAAACTCTTCACTTTAGCAATTAATTGATTTCATCCATTCTCTCTAAATTTCTGAATAAGATCCTTTGTATTAGCAACTGCATTTATTGCATTCAAAATATCCTGAAACTTGCATTGTAAAATTTTACAAAGATCATCTATCATTTTCAGTAATTCAACTATAAAATGTAAGATAAACACAAATTTAAATTATGTCATTATGTCATAAACTCCATCAATTGATGCTTTAGTAGATAAACTACTTTTGTCATTGATGATCTCACTTAAAACAAGAAGAATAGGATCAAACATATCAAGTAAACTAAGAAAAGATCTCAAGTGAGAGCCCCATCATGTATCCTTGGACGTTGTATAATTCCAATTTGATTTTTTTTTCTTTTTTAGTTTCAAGCTCGTTGGTGGAGGCTAATTCCGCAATTTGGATAGCATTAGCAATTTACAATTGAACGAATCCACTAAATTTACAATAACAATTAAGTGTGAAAAAAATGCTCGATAGGTATAACACTTTAAGCTGTTGCTACTAATATTAATTATAGACGATGAGCAAAGTAATTAACATAATATACATATGGGCACTCATTCAAAAAGAGGGCATCTAAACCATTCAATGCTCCTCATATAATACTAGCACCATCATACCCTTATCCTTGAATATTTTATATGAGAAGATTATTGTGAGAAAAAATACCAGAGATTTCTCTTTTCAAAATAGAGGTTTTAATATCCTGTACATGAACTACATCAAACAACCTTTCTTGAATAAAATATTCTTTTTTTACAAATCTTAAAACAATGACCATTTATCTCTTTTTGACTCATATCTAGATTCATCTATAATAAAACAGTATTTTGCATCACCAGTTTTTTCTCTAATGAATCTTTAAATTCTACTTGTATAAAGTGATAAGATCTCTTTTTAAATTTGAGGAGAATTATAAAAAGCATTTTCCAAAACAATGGCTCTCACCTCATCATTGTAAGAAGTTGTGTGTTTTATAATTTCTAAAAAATTGCCACGATTATACGAGTCTAAACACTCATTATGGGTGTTAAATGCTATACCTTGAAATGCACATAATCTTGCTACACCAATTAAAACTTTAAGTCGTAAGTGATTCTTTGCAACTAACTCCGCTGATTGCTTGTTAATAACCTTTTCAATATGCTGCAATGAGTTTATCAAATCATGGCAATGTCTCACAGCTATCTTATGTTAAGAATTGAGATTATTTTCTTCATGAATCATAAAAGAATAATTTTTACCATCATTCACATTTTTTCAAGTTTGAAATACATCAATGGTAAATGCATTTGCCTCGAAATGTGTAAACAACTTAACGAAAAGATAACATGGAAGACAATATACAACATTTTTTGAAGAAGAGTATTCCAACCAATCAGGAAATAGTTTGAACCAAGAAGATAAAAATATTTGCCATGCTTATCTACATATTTAAGGGATTTTTTTGGGATGTCTTGATAAGGGCTGATAATTAGGTAAGCACGTCTAATTTCATCTCTTTTATCTACCGGATAATCCTATATAGACTTACGTAATCCAGTATCCCGTTCAATATGAGGACAATTGAAACTTTAATCAATCTTTTGAACCTTTGTTGGAGAAGACTCTCGGATAGAATTTTGATATTCAGAAACAACATTATCCAAATTGATTGTTAAAGTCTGAGAATTATGAGAACTAGCACTATCTTGAGAATTATGTTTCTTAAAGTAAAAATCAATTTTCTTGTTACTTATAGTGTGAACCTATATGAAAAATTATCAATTTTAAATTATGACAAACAATAAAGGGAAAATACTACACTAAATTAATTCACAAAATAATGTTCTCCAAACTTTTTTCAAAGAAATACAAAACTAAATTGCATAAATAATAATAATAAAAAAACTTATGTAGAAGTCACTTTTCAATCTAAGTAACATCAACTAAATACTCAAATAATATTTAATAAAAGAACAATGAACATAAAAATAGAAAAAGAAGAAGAAAAGTTACTTTAGTACTTATAGATGTGAAATGTTGAAAAAGGAAGAAAAAAGAAGAGAATTTGAAAAGGGGAATGAAATAGAAAAATAAATAAATTGGGAGAAGGAGAGAGGGGGGAGAAAGATGGATGAGAAAAAAAAAAACACTAATGTAGAAAAGAAATTTTTAATAATATGAAGGACAAATTAGTCATTTAGGGGGACAAATTTTTTATTAAATATATATACATAATTTAAATGTATAAAAATTTGATGGGGGCAGCCGCCCCTCCCGTCCGCCTCCGACAGCAATTAACGAAGATAAACTTTTTCATGCAATGTTGGATAAATAGATTTATGAATTATTAAATAACATCTTTATATATGATTGAATGATTTGTAATATTTATATAATATTATTTGAATAGTATCCAACGTGATAATTAAATGATCATATATATATATATATATATATGCCAGTCGCCAGTAATTGTTCATTATACGCGGTCGACTGGCACTTGAATATATTAATCATGATTGCCCACTTTAACCACAGTCCACACACACAAATTTAAATAGTGAAAGGTGAATCTTTATTATGGCATTATTTTTAATGAATGGTGATCCCTTGTGCACTGCAGAAAGTACTGCTCACTGAACGCAGAAAAAAGGAATGTGTAGTTTAAAGAATGATGATAAGAGCCATTAATAGGTGGTTCATAAGCTATCATTCCCACAGTATTTGGGCATTATAAATTCAAAGAACCAGATACTCTGATAACAAGTCTTTTATGGATACCTCTTTGAATTCACAGATACTCCTACATATGAACCACCCTTTATCAGTCACCAGCCCACCAACCAGAAAGTTGACAAAATAATAAGAAAAGAAAAGCACTACCTTGGGCCTAAAAACTCTGAGAATTTCGTCTATCTATCTTCTGCCATGGCTGTGAAAGGCTGCCTTTTCCAGGAAACAATGGCTATCACTTAATGATCTATAAAAATTAAGGTTGGAATAGTTCCTGATAACATTGCTTGAATTAAAAACATCAGGGATGATTCCGAACAGAAAATGAAGCAGCTGTTGGCATCAAGATGAGGCTGACGTGCCAGCAGGATCATACCGTGAAATTCGATTAACAGAATCCGCAAAATTAAAGCCAACTTATATAAAGAATTTTTTCAGCATCAAGAATTGCAACCCAACAGAAGAATTTAGAGGCTACAGTGCTAAATAGTAACAAAAAAAAGTCTAGAATGCCGGATTATCTTGTCCACTCAATGTTGAAGGATTGTATTCTGTATTAAAGTTGTTGTCCAGAGTGATAAAAGTACTCTAGATTAATGTTCTGCCAAAGTCTATTCTTCTCAAATCAATAAGATGATCCTAATAGGGAAGGTCCTTCACTCTAACGCAAATGGAACGCTCAAACATAGTCTAAGCAGTTCTTACAAAAGTTTGATGGTCCAATCATCTGCTATCCAGACGTTAGGCTTGCGAATAGTCAGGACAGATGGACCCCTCCCTCCTTGAAGCAGGAGGGGCCCTAATTCAATATCTACCTTTTGATTTGCTGGTTCAACGAGGGCATTTTTTGGTGAAGGAGACAGACCTAAAAGTATTATTCTCTCCACAGTGCACTCTGAGGCAAATTTGTTGTTACCAGCTGTAGCGGGGCCCATGTTTGAAGAAGTAAGCTTTCCATTGGAGAATGTAAAACGACGGTGTATGTATGCACCTTGCTGGAATTCAAAGCTCTTCCCATCATCTACATAAAGCTCGCCTTCGGCAGCCATGGAACTATTAAGAGCTATAACCTGCAAGGGCAAAAGAAACCAGAATCAGTGAAATGTCCATTTCAATGTCAATGACATATATGATGTACATAACATCAAAGGGAGAGGGAAATTGTGAATTGTTACTAATCAAAAACTAGGAGGAAGCACAGTCTAAGCATTATGTGAATTCCTAAAGTTCTTTGAACTCACTACTTGATCATATTAATTGACTCCACACAGAGAAACTAAATCTTCACTATAAAGTAAATTTGATGTTCGTCTTTGCCTTTCACAATAAAATAAAATGAAATACATACAAAAGGAATAAATACAGAGAAAATCTTTCAGAATGTTAAGGCTATGTTTGGTTAGCATCCGAGATCTCTCCAATTCTTTCCCCTAGAAAGAATCATGTTTGTTTTACACCTTCCCCCAATACAATTTCTTCTTCTTCCAAACAAAATAGGATATACCATAGAACAACATCATTACATATTTCAATTTTATATTATTCTAAGTATATATCTTCTTATTTTTTACATTAAAAAATACAACATATAATAATTAAAAAGAACATGATATGACATAACTAACCAACAAAACCTTACAAGAAATAACAACTACAATAGTATTTGTCTCCCCCAAAACACAAACCAAACATTACTTTTATTCCAAAATCTTACCCCAATCACTCCCAAATGCTAACCAAACATTGCCTAAGTCACTTTACATAGCCTGATGGCTGAGAGATATAGACCCATAGTTATGCACAAAAATGATACTATATTATTCTTATAATGTACTACTTCATTGGTATGATAATTTGCACATACTTGTGTGAGCATTATTCAAAATTTTAAAAATATCAAGTTCTCATCCTCTGATTAAGTTCACAAACTGCATATATTTGACAGAATTTAGTTGGAATATTGGGCAGAATTAAGTTCACTCATGGGAATGAGTTTTGAGTGTGTGTGCATGAGAGAGAGAGATTCCATCCTACATTTCCATACAACTTTAAGAGGTCAACTTGAAATGTAAGACATACCAGAGTGTAAGGATCATTTTCCATTTGTGTGGAGCTTCGTCGAAATCTGTCTTTTCTTGGTATGATGGTACCAGCCCGTTGGAAAGAAGGTATGCTGTCTTCCGAAACCTCCAACTTATGTGTTGCTCCTCCTTCGTAAGCAGTTCCAGTTTTCAACTCATACCAAGACTGCTCCCCAGGAAGATACACTGACACATGTTTAGCTCGCTGTTGAAGTTTTCAAATGTATCAGTTAGAGATACCAAAACAACAGTGGAAATGATTGAAGGTTAAGAAAGAGTAATATGCAAGGGTAAAAAGTTTATAAAACTGGATAGAATAGCACCTCAGTGTATATTCCTTGTACTAAAAGACTGTTTCCGACCATAAATGCCTCATCATTGCTGAATGTTTTCTCATCAGCAGGAAATTCCATCCAAAGTGGACGGGCAACAGGGATACCACTGGCATTTGCCTCTCTGAATAATGTGTAAAAATACGGGAGTAACATATAGCGTACATGTATGGCTTCCCTCATGAGTTCTGTATTTCGTTCTCTGTAACCAATGTAAACCCCAAAACCCCAATGTCATACACGACAAAGTTAATGACAAATAAAAAATAAGGAAAAGGGAAATATTTTAACCACACTGAACATTTTTGAAGAACAAGAAGAGGAATGCCAAGAACGAAGAAAGCAATGCATCGCAATATAAAGAACACTACCACTTAAATGCCTGTCAGGAAATTCTAAAGATAAAGTTCTTGGAAGTTCAAATAGAACATTGTCCAGTGGAAAGGTTTTAACATAGGTACCATGTTACACACATTTCAATGTTTATATATCATAGATGTGAAGCGTATTTCAAAATGACAAAAATGACAGCAAAGAAAGGAACAAAACCATCAGTTGTCACACATCAGAAAACAAGAAAAATAAAGAATATTAATTTACAGCATTTATATTACATACAATGTAGGCAGTTCATGTATTTATTCACACAATTCCTTTTCTATAACTGTCCCCTCAGGAGTTTTCTTCCTTTCCTTTAGCTTTCCATTGTCTGGAGATCCAAAGCCCTAGTAAAGGTAAGGCTTTCACAAGCTTACTAAGATCAACTCCAAGGCATAACCAGAATCAGAAGATCCTGTCTGATGGTTGTCCTGTATGGGTGCTGGCACATCAGTGAACCACATCTATAATTTTTCTTGCACTTTCAAGTTGCAATGGATTGTGCCATTACCTTTTGGCCTCCCACATTTTGTACTGAATAATAAACTTTAGGTACTTGGTGACAAAAATAATGCAAAACGTCCCATAAAAGCATGGAAAAGAAATCATTTCAATCTGGGCTGAGAGAAATCAAAACCATTTTCTCACTCTTCACATTCTGGGAGTCTTTATTTATTTATTTTGTGTGTGTGTGTGTGTGTGTTGGGGGTGGGGAGGGGTTGTTTGATATTATATATATATATATGTATATGCATGTACCAAATGCGGATGCAATTGAGCATACTTTGTCTCTAATTTGCAACTCTTTCCTGTGCATTGTCTGGTCATGAGGAGAGATGAAGTAAAGTAGCTTCCCTGGACTTTGGTGTGTTTTGATTGCATGAACATTGAATACTACTAACCCTATTTTATATGATTAAGTTCCCTTGAGAAGCTTCTGGAAATTACATTACAAAATGCATCCCAAATAAAGTTCTCATGGCACCTACCTTTATGCACAACCCCCCACCCCCAACTCCAGTCCAGCAATTTTCCCACGACAGTTGAAACTTTACATCACATTGTTACCTTAGATGAAATCTGGAAATAAGAAGTAACTTATATAACGTAAAAGAATTGTAGTAATAAAAAAAAGAAAGTGATTAATATTGACCACATTCAGGACCGAATAAAGCAGCTTTGTCCTTCATTTGCGACTCTTTCCTAAGCATTGTTAGGTTGCGAGGAGAGGCGAAGTAAAGTGACTTCCCTGCACTTTGGTGTGTTTCGAATAGCAAGAAAGTTGGATACCACTAACCCTATTTTTCATATGATTAAGTTCCATTCAGAACCCCCTTGAAAATACGATACAAAATGTATCCCAAATAAGTTCTCATGGCATCTAAGCTTTATGCAGCCTACCCCTCTCTAGTCCAGCAATTTTCCCACCACTGTTGAAGCTTTACATCACATTGTTACCTTAGATGCAATCTCAAAATAAAATAATGCATCTTTAGAAATATAATGTAAGAGAATTGTATTAGAAAAGAAAGAATGCGAATAATGTTCAATAATATTACAAAAAAAAAATAAAAAACAGACAAAAAGAATAATCCAGAGAAACATGGATTAAAATGTCTAAAAATGAACTAGAAAATTTGTTCCAACTCTCTATGAATGATCAACGACACCTCCAACCAGAAAATTTAAACCTAAATACAATAGTTATCATAGCAATATCATTAAAAACAACATTAAAATAAAGCATAAGCACATGCATTACTCCAAAATAAATGAACAAGAAATTTTGTTGCGTTTCATATGAGCCACATTGTGTTTTATTATATCAGCAACATCACGAATGGTGCATGTGAAGAAAGAGAACCCTCAGAACTTGCAGGCCTATGACAACCATTTGGCTAACTCTACAAGATCAATGCTGTAATGTATCAGACAGAAAAATATGCAGTTGCAAGGTAAAAGGATCTCAATATATAAAACAAACAAATAATAAAATATGAATAGTAATAGGAGAGTAGTACAAGTTAGCTGTATCCAAAAGGTCTTCAATATGTGTTGAACAGTTTTTTATTTGTAAAGTCATAAGTAATAATACCAACAATAACATTCAGTCAGAGTCACACACTGTACACACATGCACGCACACTTGTACAGTTTTGCCTCAAAACAGTATATAATTCTAAAGGTCAAAAGAGAATATCATACCCAAATAACCAAGGTTCCCGTCTTTTGGTGTCATGATGAGCATGTCCTCTGAAGAAGGGATAATAGGCACCCAGCTGATACCAGCGAACCAACAATTCAGTATCAGGATTACCGAAAAATCCACCAACATCGGCACCTAAGATGAACATATAAAATCACTAGAAATGTAAAGATTCATATACCTAGTAATAGTACTGTGAAAGGACAAATTTACTTACCAGAAAAAGACATCCCTGTAAGACCAAGTGTCAAGATCATTGGAACGGAAACCCTTAAGTGATCCCATTCAGCAGAATTATCTCCTGTCCAAACTGCTCCATATCTTTGACTTCCAGGGAAAAAGGCTCTTGACAAAACAAAAGGACGGTCTTTACCATCCCCTCGCTTAACAAGCCCATCCGCAGTAGCCATGTGAAAATAGTAGCCATAGGCATTATGCAACTCTCTGTGCTCAACATCTCCATAGTGTAAAGCATCTCTGGGCATTGAAACCTGATGAAGACAAAAGAGCCTTGATTCATGGAGGATCTAGGATTATGCCAACCACAAATTTTAGGGGAAAAACAAAATTTTTTAGATAATTTTGGGAATGAAAACTCATTTCTTCTAAAGCTCTCACTGAAACTCCAACTGCTACAGTGGGAAAAGATCAGAATCTCTAGAAAGTTAAGGTAGCTGCCCCTAACCTAGATGTCTCAAAGCTAATCAGTTATTGCAGTAAAATGAATTGGACATCACTTGACTTGCAGGTGCAACTTGGTCTGGCTGTATCATTATTAATCCTCGAAACATTAGATCCAGTCAATATCACCATGCTTATATTACATGGTGCTTCTTAGCAATCACTACGTAGATCACTGATTTTGAAGAACAATTCCGGTTTGTTTGTGCATTTACATGAATTTAACCACAAGAGTATTTTCATGCTTGAAAAATCATGCCCAATACAACCCATCCTTCCTGCTAAAGCTGCTTCGAAAATATTTTGGTGTTTCATGACCGTGTAATTTGTCTGGTGGTATACAAAATCCTACAAGAAATAACCAGACAATATAAAATGATGATGACGTCTGCCAAAACCCTATGTGATCATAAGTGTTGGGGATATGAGATAAGTAACTTTTCACTTTTCTAGTCATATAAAACTTGTATATGTAGTACTTTTGGCGTACATGTGCTATTTCTACAACTTGGATCAAGCAAGTTTATGTATATATTTATTGAATTGTGCAAAATGTGAACATGTTCTGAGTTTCGCGAATTTTAAATATAAAATTGAGAATGTGATTTTGTGACCAAGCTATAAATGTGGGTTGTAAACATTGGTATTGTGGAGGTGGTTTTTTTAGAATTACTTTTTGGACCATATTTTATCGACTATTTTAGAATAGGTAATGGACAACTGAGAGACTAGATGGGGATTGAGAGTTGGACAGTGACCCAGGATAGGGGCTTATGCCTATCACAGTGACCAAGTATATGAGGGTTAACTTTGTACTCGAGGGTTAAGCCATTACTAGGACTCAAGACAGGGGTTAAACCTGTTCCTCAACCAGGTTGTCTTATACGATGACAGAATTATGGTGTCCAAATCCTCGTTCTGACTTGTCACCAAAAACCTTTTGCACATTCATCAAGCCATCTATTGTCGTAGAAGTCTTAGCATGGTGGATTTTACGTAGAGATTGGATGATTATCTAAGTCACATGTTTTTAGTTATTGTTATCTTTTTATCAAATCACTGATATTCTTTTTGGAATTTATATGTTGAATTATTTATTTTTTGTCGAGAAAATGTACTATCATTTTCTTGCATGCTTGATCCGCCTACTTGAGTGTACCTTATGATTCAATTGCATTTTTCAGATATCGAGGCCTAATTGCTTGAGAAAATTCTTGGAGAATCTGGAAGACTATGGAAGGAGCTCGTGCTTAGTCATTTTACCATTATTAGAGTTGTTTATAGGTGGGATATTTGTAATGAGAATTCATTATTCTCTTGTAAACTTGGGAATGAATTAAGATATTGTAATTATTATTCCGCACCAAAAGCATTAGCAAAATTCGGCTTTCCTCAGCTTTGTAATGTAAGCATATTTTTCACAAAAAAATTTGCATAATAGGCCTACGCAAGTGAACTGTGTCTACCCTTAACACGAATTGGATTAATTAGTTAACAAACTGCTACAAACTTGAGTGTTTAATACAGTATTTGTAACTAGCATTGTTCTACAAAGAGATTAAACCAATTGAAGTGTGAACTAACCATAATAAAGAAGAGCTGCGAGCAGAATAAGCAACAGAAAACAATAGAGATTCACAATCAAAGGTTTACCTCAGGGCCATTGAAGACAGAAGGTTCATTCATGTCATTCCAAATGTACAGGGATGGAGTTGAACCTACATAATTCTTATACGAGAATTTCTCAGCCCACCAGGACCTAATCTCTGGATTCACCATATCCAGGTATGATGAGGAGCCAGGCCAGCACCATCCATCAAAGTCCTTCCCAGTTGCATCCTTTACATAATATCCCTTTTGGGAAGCCTCCTTATGTATGAAATATGACTCATCCCGCTTGATGTGAGGATCCACAATAGTGACCATATGCCTTCCTTTTGCAGCTAACTTCTTCTGCATTTCTTCTGGGTTAGGGAATAGCACCCTGTCCCATGTAAAATACTTCTTCCCATCTGTGTGCTCAATATCAAGCCACAAAACATCATATGGAATGTCATGCTCATCAAATTTAGAGTCAACGCTGTACACATCCTCCTCATCCCTATAATTCCACCTACACTGATGGTAAGCAATGGCAAACAACTGTGGCAAAGCTGGTGTTCCTGTTACACTCGTATACTGCCTAACCACATCCTTTGGCCCCGGACCAACAAAAAAGAATGCATCCACCACACCAGCCTCACTCATCCACAAGGTATCAACCCTCTTCTGATCAGAAGGCAACATCAAGACTGATGAAAACTCATCATTCCAACCAGGCCCCAAAACATCAATCTGCATTTCAGCAGCATTCAACCAGAAAAACCCAGAACTCCCCCGTGACTTCCCATGTGAAATCATGAAAGGGATGGTTCCATACAGGCCAAAAGGTGAATCATGAATGTACTCAAAAACATCAAGATTAAAAAGCCTATAGGGCTCAGAATCCTCGACTCCAGGCCCTCTAGTTGGCTTTAAGGCTAAACTAGTGGCATGTTCCGGAACGCCATAAACAAAATCAGCCTCATAAAACGACACATCAAAGCTAATACTTTGCGGACCATATGGCCTTGTATCAGTATGGCTCCTAAACCTCTCCTCCCAATCTTCATTTTCCTCTTTTTTCTCCCTCAGCTGTTCAAAATCAAACAATCCATTTGAGTTCAAAGACAACACCTTTTTCCCATTTTTACCACTCTCCCTCACAAAAACCTCAAAAGGGTCACGTCTAATCACACCTTCATATCCGTCAGAAAGATAAACGACAGACAGAACACCCGAACCTTCCTCATTTTCTTCCTCTTTCAGCCTCTGTAGCCAAAGCTTTTTGTTCAAAAACTCTGGTACAATCACATCAGGCACCTCAAATCTTTTCTTCCGTGGGCCAGAACTTTGGTCCTCATCAATCTTAAGCCTCATTACACCATCCTGGTAGGCTGATATTGTGAGAACCAATGGCTTTATGGCTTTTCTCCATTTTCAGTATTTTCTTGAATTTTTTCTTTGGGGATGAGTTTTGCTACAAGATCGCCGTCGGAGATGGAGACATCAGTAGCTATTAAAAAGCACGCGCCTGGTTTCCGGGATCGGGCACGTTTGCAGAATGGGGTCTGATTGCAGTTTCTGAACTCATCTTTTTTCCAAGAAAAAGCACAGTTTATGAAGAGGAGAAAAAACAGAAAAGTGCACACAACTTTTCCCATGGCTTGTAATTTTCTTGTAAGAAAAATAAATCACTGCTTACTGTGTAGGAAAATCATGGAATCGGGGGAAATGGTGTAAAGAAATTTCTATGGAGAGTTTCTTGGAAGTATATGGCACATAGAAATGAGAATGGTGACTGAAAGTTGAGTCCAGGGAATGGAGGGCGTTATTTCATTCTAGCCCTTCGTTCTCACTCAAATCTCACTTGGAGCTCTTAATTTAAAGAAATTGCATGTACGAACACGTTCATCATAATTTTTCATTTTTGTTAAGATGCTAAATAGGAGATTTAAAAACAAATATATTCATCGAATTTTTCTTTTGAAGTATATAAACTAATAGAAGGTTAAAGGACATACCTAAGTATTACCAAAAGCCTCCAAAATAAATATGCGCTACAATAGGGATTTTTATTTCCAAGTTTAGCTTTGAGTTTATAGTTAAATTCTAAAATCTAAGATTTGATTTTGGAAGTGTTAAAAATTAAATAAACATCACATAAGCATTAACAAGATAGTACAAGAAGTACAAGTTTAGACAAAGCTTTCTTGTGTAAATTGAATTTGAATAAATAAATTATTGCATTAGCTATACAATAAATACATTATCAAATTATGCTATAGGGTTTTAACAATGATATATTAGCTATAAACTTTATTATACATTCAACGAATATAGTTCTTACTTTTTATCATATGTGATTGGCATTGAGTATAAGTATTGACACATAGCTTAAAATAGTAAATTAAATTATAATATAAACTTGATTTGCAATATCAATACTTGTGGGATTCTAACAATATTTATGGTCAATGGGATTCTAAAGGCCATCTTCAATCCAACATCAAATTGTACATCAAAACACTAAATTTGGTGTAATTCCATCTTCAACGAAACACCAAATATTACACCAAATTTGGTATAATGTATATATTCTCAATTTACCCTCAAAATTATTCTACTTTCAATTTTAATTCTATTTATATCATATATTATATATTAATTAATTTATAATTTAGTTTTATTTATTTAATTTTAGTTTTTTTATTATTTTGCAATAATATTTGTTGTGATTAATTGTCATAATTAACAGTAATTAATATTTGCAATAAATTATAATAATTAATAATAATAAATAAATACAATAAAATAACATTACTTGCATAAAATTAAAAAATAAAATACAACATAAATATTAAAATTTAAAATTTAAAATTTAAAAAATAAAATACTACATAAAGATGCTCGACATAGACAAATCAAGAATAAAGATGCTCATTTTGCACTTCGAGATACATTACTTGATCATTTATGGGATGAATATACTAATTTTGAAAATTAAATAATCAAAATATATTAGTCTTTTTATTTTTTTTCTAAAAGTTTTTTTGTTTTACATAGTGTGTAATGTAGTATTTTTCTTTATCGTGATATTAATTGTAATGTTAATTTTTGTAATATAATTAATAAATATAATATTAATTATATTTACTTTTTTATTTTATAGAATTAGTAGTAATAAAATATAAATAATTAAATAATTTTATAAAAAATAAATAAGTGATAATTGATAAATAAAAAAATTAAGAATAAAATATTTATTTGGTGTAAAATTTGATGTAGCGTTGGAGATAATTTAAGCTAAATAACACTAAAATATTAAATTTGGTGCAATGAGTTAGAAATGACTAACAATGATTATGAATCATATGAATTTATTATCATCATAGACTACAATGTGATTTTAAAAAGTTGGGGATTAAAGTGAAGTTATAGAAAAAGAGTTTATTGGTTCAATACTTCAAGTTCAATGTATGTTTAAGACGAGACCAAAAGTGTGATTTTTCAAACAGTCAAGGCCTCAAAAAGTAAAACAAAAAACTTTTCCACTTTTCAATAATTCCTTCCAATATTTCAAAGAATTCTGCAAAGATTCTACAGCTCTTCATCATTCCCCTCAATTCTGATACCATAATGGTAGAAAAACAAGCTTTAAATATGGGTTACTGTGTTGCTATGCGGTAGCGAAGCAGCAATGAAGTGGTGGACCGCCTGCGGCGAAGAGCAGCAAAAATGAAAGAAGAGTCTGATTTAAGATGATTTTGAGATTGGAAAAAGTGGTGTCGGTGGTGGTGGGGTGGAGGTGCTAGAGTTACCATACACGGTGCTGCTGCTGCTGTAGCCGCCTGCAGGGTTTGAGTTGGATGAGCAAGGGAGAGTTCTTATGGGTTTAAATAAACGCATTGCCACCATTGTGAGTTTTTTACCTGTTTGTTTTGGTAATTATGAGTTTGAATAATGGGAATGTGCATTTAAGTTTGAATAATAGGAATGTGCATTTACTTATATATGTGAAATGGTGTGATTTAGTTGTAATTGTTAGTTTTAACATGGAAGATGGAGTGGATTTGGGCTAGTTAGGATTTATACGCTAAAAGTAATGTAATTTGGGACTTGTAATCGAATGAGTTTCACTTGTGCAAAGGAGAAGGAAAAGATGATTATTACATACGTAGTCTAAGGTGAATTTTTGCATCCAAAAGATTATAAATTACTGCAGCCAGTGGCATAGCTTGAAAATTTTCCAATTATGTCAATTAATAAACTTTATATTTATTCAAGTTTCAAGGCAATGTGGGCAAGTTCAGTTGCCAAAGTCATTCTCACATGTTTATGACCGTAACTCGTGGAAAAGAGTTGACAGATTTTGTTTTTTGAAATAATTTTGACTCCCTTCTATTGAACTATTTTCTCCATTTCTCATTGCTATCAACAAAGATAAATCTTGCAATTCTTTTAGAATATCTTTTACATACTACTCCCCGCCCTATGTAGCTCCACCACTGAGTGCAGCTAAACATTTGGGGCAATATGATCTCTTTCAGTGAGTAATGTGAGGAGTCAATATTTTATAACAATGTGATGGGATGGTAATTGTATTCAAACTCAATTCACTGTGCCAGTTGAAACAACTGCAGATCTCTCTTTCTAGCCCTAATTAATCCACTTCAAGTATAATGCCTAGTTCTCTAGATTTTGATGATTTTCATAGCAGTTGACAGAATATATTGCATTGACGATGAACAAGGACTACAATGTTTCCAATTTCTTATTGTGATTGGTGCTGCTTTCTTGTGAAAGTTCTAAAAAGATTTTTTTTACAATACTTTCCTGTAAAATGAGTACTTCCAATTATTTTGTTTTATCATTTTAATTCTTTTAATTTTATGTTTTCTGTCATTTGGTTGTCCTTCTCTCTGAGAATATTATCTCCATTTCTAAGGTCTCTTTGAACTTCCATTCAGTGGAATGTAACTGTTTGTTTTCCAGATCTAGCAGACATTATGAACAGTTTGGAAGCTTGTCATTTTGCACCTTTTGAGATTGAAAAATTGTTCCGTTATATTTTAAATTAGCCAAACATTTCAAATAAGGGCCCTTGAAGTTTTAGAGTCTAAAGTTGATACAAGGAATGGCCAAAATGGTGCTTTCCTTATTATCACAAGTTACTCCATTTCTAATGTTTAACTCTTCGTGGGGGCAAATCATTAATGCTCTTATTTTCAGTTTTAGCGTGTCTTCTACATGATTTTGTTATTTGTGTACCCTCTGTTCTTAAGATAAATATATATTCACTTGAAATTCCTGACCTAATCAAGGTGTATTGTTTATGAAGTAGTTTGGCCTACCCAAAAGTGAAGAGACATCTTTTCATGCATCAACCTTTGTGGGTAGCCATGATAATCCTGACCACTGGGGCTGTAATTTGTCTAGTTCTTCTTAGAAATCAGTTTAATAATGAGTAATAATGAGTAAGATGTGCAAATTGTAGACATGAGCTGTTTAGTTCTTGAAGACTATGCTAACTGCTATGAAAAGTCAGTGATTAATTGTTTCCCATTAAGAAGGCGAAAATGAAGACAAATGACAAACTGGCATGTAGTTCTTTCTAAATGATATGACTAAATATTATGTTTTTCATTGTTACTTATACCATTTTGTGCTTATCTTTGTTTACTATGTAGCCCTTGTCTCCTTGTTATTTTTTTTTTTCCCCTCATTTTTCTTATGTTTAGGTTCCCTTTATCTCAATCAATGGTTCTTCAGTGGTTCACAATAATCTCAGAAGTCTCTACCAGGTTGATTCTACCAACTACTTCCTCCTGGAATGTGTTATTAGCAGTGTATTTAGAAATTCATGAGGAGATGATTGAATGCTATCGTGCCTAGTTAATACGTAAGTGACATTGCATGGTTGTGGTCATGTTATAAATGTTATTGTTCAGTATCAAATTAATTAATTAATACAAACTATTTGTAGGCCCGTTCAGATTTGAAGAGTCGAATTAAAGGGTGGTCTGCTGTAAGTCTTACTAGTCTAGCTCACATAGATTCATTGTGCTTTATCTAATTATATCAAAGCGTCCTCTTTAAGTCACTTTCCTGGGCACTAGTTGGAGTGGGTATTTTGTCCAATCTATGATTGTATGCATGAGAGAAAGAACCTCATCTTAGATCATGTTTTTCAGAACACATGCTTGAGGGTTTCTACGATGATATATTTGAGTTGCAAAGTACACCCACCCAAAGCTTTTGAATGATTCCGTTAAGGTTTACATTGGAATATTCACTTCAATAGGAAAGAGAATAAGGAAGGAGGGAAGTTCAACTAGTTGATCTAGCTTTGACTTGAATGAGAAATATCAAGAATCTTGTCCATTTGAAGCTAAATGGGATACCTTGTAAACATCTTGCTCAATAGATAGAAAAACCTAATAAAAGACATGTCACTGGATGTTGAAGAGGCAAAACAGAGCCATTTTGGAGAAAAAGAGAGAAGATTAGACGTCCTGTATGCTGAGGCACCTGTCTCAGAATACCATGTAAAATCATCAGGTTGAAGGGCAACAAGGGATTCCATTGTTTCTTGAATATATTCATAAAGTGCTCTTTACTAGTGGAAATAAAAAATTTCATCCCCAATGGTGCACTTACAGCTTAGAAATATGGAGGTCACTATTAAATGGGAATCCATGAACATCTATGAACATTCATTGATTAGTTATGGACACTTGGCAAATATTACTTCTATAATTAAATTGGGTGACGATAAGGTTCTCAAGCACTACTAACCTAAATAGCCTTTGAGCTTGAAGATGCGAGTGTATGGCTGATGCAGGCAATTGAAGAATTGAAAAAAATCAAGTATAAAGACTATCAATTCAATTCCAATTAAAAAAATAATTTTGGCAAAAATCCGCCCTTAGCTTTTTTACATGGTTTTCTTGTTGAGTCAAAGGTGCTAATTAACATACAATTTCTTAAAATAATCGTTAATGCAATCATGGATACACTATACCTTATATTACCATATTGATTTGACACATATAACAACTTTGATCATACATTTCTACTTGGAAATGCATTACTAGAAATAACACCAATCAATTTCCAGCTTTTTCCGGAATATATATACAACATTCAAATATATTTTCATTCTTCAGACATCACATCATTATTTTTCAGTAAAACATCCAAACACATTTTCATTCTCCACGCATTCCCCAATCCCACTACCCTAAATGCATTCCCCCAAAATTATTTCCCATAGCACCGGAAATAACACCAAACATAGCAAAAATATCCCACATTCTTTTTCTTTTCTCCCATTTTCTATGAGACCAAATAGGAGCTTAAAGGATTCAAGGAGGGTTTCCTAGATTTTCTTCTTGTTCCTGATTTTTCCTCTTGATTTTCCGCAAGGTTACTGATCCTTAAACTCTGTTCATAAGCTTTCAGATTTCTTAACCTTTCAAAATCCTTTATTCCATCTTCTCAAGACCCATTGACCCTTGGCCAAGTTTTGTAACATTGAGAGCAAGCCTTTAAAATCTTGTCTCACTTAAAATCTGAATTATTGCTTCATCAATGGCAAGATGGTGGTGAGTTATGTATATCTTTAATTATGTGGCAGCTCATGTGCTCACTCATTCTCTTAAGCAAGATTATCAACATAGATGTTCGGTTCAGCCTTTAGGGAGGTCTTGCTTTGCTTTTTGAGAAGTAGCGTCGGTGAACATATTGTTTAGAAAGAAGTATGGATGTGAGATACATTCGCATGCTGGAGTCACTGCACATAGAACGCAGGATAAAAAGTTCAGCAGACCATTGATTAGATAAGTGGTTATTTCTGCTGGGGAGCTTGAGAACAGAGAAACGAGAAATGAAGATACTTGCCTAGTCCTCTTTTTGTGCTTTCCTGTTCCATAAGTATCTTAAAATGCACTTATTTGTGGTGTCATTGTTGAAGATCAATTTCCTCTAATTACAGAATGATATTACCTACCATCTCTTTCATGTTACATACTTGTTAATTCAGTGTATTTTATGGCTTCAATCATTCAGGCACATCTACTTTATAGGCTAGTGATGAAGTTGAGGGCCATCCTCCCCTCTGCAACTTATGCCTAGCCAAAATACATTATGCATCTACTACACAGTGTGTATGATGAGCATCAACTTTTCTTTGCAAGCATAATATATGTTAACTTTTCTCCCCCTGTACCAGACTCGTCACAAATTCTTTTTCTATAATGTTCTACATTGTGGAATTTTTTCCTCTGTTACCATCAAATTTTGTTATACAGCACAAGGTGGTTTTTTCTAATCTTAGGAAGACATTTGAATTCCTCAACTTGTAAATTCTCCTTTTGCTGCTCTTATAGAAGCTGACAATCATTTTAATGGTGAAGACGTAGATGGTCTGCCAACTGAAGGCATTGAAATTGTGTGCTTTCATCTGGTACTATAATAGCTGTCTTTTATGTTACCAGATATGCTAATTAAGGAGAGTGATATGATATAACCTTGTCTACAGTTAAAGGGTAAAGTCCTTTATGGGTAAGGCAATTTGTTGTACACCAGCATCTGAAGCCCACAAAATACCCGTGCACAAATGTGTGTAGCTCTTGAATATATTGTAATTTTGTGAAAAAGCTAGTAGTTTCAAAGTATGGGAGATGATATAAATTTTCCTTTAGTTAATTTTGTATGCTAAAGCTTAGAGGGAAACCGATTAAACGATCAAAAGAGTAACTACTACGAAGCAAATGCTGGAGGTCTATATGGTTATTGAAATCATAAAAGAGGCTGCCCTGGGAAACCAAAGACAAACAACTTTAACGTGCTTTCACTTTCTGAAAGTTCTATGCAAATGCTTTTTCTGATCTTAAATATCTTCGCCATGCAGGATGGTTTCCACTAGCGATTTATACAGCTTCTGACTCTCTTCTATTTGTTGCAGTGAAGATGAAGAATAGTAATCTTTTCTACTAAGTATATTTTTGGTGTCTCTTGTAGTGCAATGTTCTTTCTGGAGGATTATGTTGTCACATCCAAAACTTCTGGCTTGAATAAGTTTATTATTTAATCATGAGCCCTAAATGGTTAAATTTTCTTGTTGCAAGATAAAAATGGTGCATTACAAATAGCTGGCGATGTATGACATTTAAATTATATATTTGCATCCTTCATCATTTCTTGATGTTCTTACCGTCGTGCTTGGAACCTAAATTATGCCAAAAGCACTTGATATGCTTCAAACACAATACTTGCCCACCACCTCTTCTAAAAAGCAAAGTATCATAGATGCTACCCTGAAGAGTTGTCAATGACCTCTGGATAGTTGTTCCTTACATTTCTTTTGACCATAAAAGTTTTGTGCCAGAATTTAGCAGTTTGAAGTTTGAGAAGTCTAAAAATTTCCACATTTTTCCATTGCTTAAAATTTGACAACATATTATCTTCTCTTTTCTAATTTTTGCCTTGGTGAGCTCTATTTTCAGTTAAAATGACTCTTACTTTGCTGAAACAGAGACTGTTGGAGGATCCTGCCATAATTAGCGCCATAGATGAGGAGACTTGAGTTAAATGCCTTGGTGGTATGTATGGTAAACTTCACTATGTGACTAATGGTTAGTTGCTTACTGATTCACCTCACACCGCTTGCCCGTATTTACATGAAGAAGAGGCTGCTCTTCTCCAATCCTTACTTGGAGAAAGGTGATTCATTAGTCATTATTACATTATGGTCTATACAAAGTAGGTTACTTGTTTTTTCCATATTACTTTTTGTAGTTGGCTTTTAACCAGATAATATACATACTACACTTTTGTTTATTCTTTCCCTTAACCAAAAGTAACTAGCTTTTATACAGGCAACCGAGAAACAAAAAGAAAACCTGGCACGACGAAGATGGCAACTGATGCCGATAAAGTTGTGGTAAAATTATGTGAAGGTAATGTATAATGTAATGTAGTGCTATCAAAATCTGGAATTTGGTCTGTCATAAGAAGATAAGCCTAGATGGTTGTGTGAAACCTTGTTGTCTCATTTGCTTTAACCAAGACCTGTGACGTTTTGATGCTCAAGAAAATTTTCCTTCGCCATGCAGATTCTGGAAAAATACTTGAGCAATGGCACAATAGAACCAGTTGTAGGATAAAAAAAATGTAAGCTAAACTATATATGGGAGAAATTCTTTCTTTTGCTGAAGGTTTGCTATATGCAAGAGAATAATAATATAATTTTCATGATTTGAATATCTCTACAAACATGTAGTGTGGGTTATAAACCCCACTTGAAAGGCAGCTATAGTTGTGAAAAACATCAGAAATTAAATATGTATTGTGTGAGTTCCTGTTAGCCCTGGACATAGTTTGGATTTTTTTAATCCTACTTAGAGATTCATCATATATTTCAGAGACTTGCTAAGTATATAAAATTTCTCAATATTATATTTATTGGACACGTGTGATTTGTAAAACAGAAATATCCTCTGCAATGAGGAGGCCAAGTTCCTCTCAGTGATTTACTCTAGTATTATCAGCAAAATTTATTTGCAGTTTATAGCAAGTAGAATAATTTTACACCAAAGAAATTTTAACCACGCCACCTCTACCCAAACAACAGAAACATATACACAAAAATTGTTGCAATTAACCAATGAACAAAGAAGAATTAGCATTCTAGTTGATAAAACCTGTTGATCCTCCACAGAGAAATAACCAGTCAATGGTTCCCAGTTTGTGAATTTGCATTCTAGACAAACCATCTTGTCGAAACGAATACTATCTAGGACCTGAGACTTGCTGTGAGGACATGTAGAAGAAAGAATTGTATGAGCTAGTAGAAGTAGTCATGGGTTGTCTGTATAGGATGAACTCATTCTGCTCATTGTTCTCTTCTAATCTAGATGCTTCAGTGAATCTCCGGCCATAGTATCTCAGAAAGTTGAGGGACTCGATCCTCGGCTCACCCAA
Organism: Paulownia fortunei; assembly: GCA_019321725.1. Classification (NCBI taxonomy): domain Eukaryota; kingdom Viridiplantae; phylum Streptophyta; class Magnoliopsida; order Lamiales; family Paulowniaceae; genus Paulownia; species Paulownia fortunei. The sequence goes on from CM033117.1 coordinate 13,274,687, forward strand.
AGGCATCCCATCTTCCAACATCCCAACCACATTGGACATTGAAGGCCTTAAATTTGGCTCTTCTTGAACACAACACAGAGCCACCCGCACGAGTTTCTCCACCTCCTCATTTCTGACCCTCCCCATCAATCTTGGATCCACCAGTTCCAAGTATCGTCTTTCCTCGTGCATTTCCAATGAAAACAGGGGGAAGTAAACCAGCCGGTGTGCAGACTCACCTGGTGAAGATGATGACCTCTCAGTTCCTGAGCTATTGCTCTGTGTCTGTATGGAAGAATTCTTCTTGCCCCTTATGATTTCAAGTAGTACCATCCCATAACTGTACACATCCGTCTTGTCTGAAATGGCTGAGCTAGTCAGCCACTCCGGTGCTAGGTACCCTCGTGTTCCTCTCATAGTTGTAAAGAAGCCAGATTGCTCGGGGCTGAGCAGCTTTGAAAGCCCAAAATCAGAGATTTTTACCTGTGAATTATCGTGGAGGAGAATGTTCTCCGGCTTGACATCACAGTGGATGATCTTGTGCTCACATCCAGTGTGCAGGTATGCTAGCCCTCTTGCTGTTCCAAGTGCAATTTCATATCTTTCCTTCCACTCCAACACAGGTTCACCACGAAAAAGAGTACGATCCAATGACCCTCGATTCATGAACTCGTAGACTAAAAACCTTTGCCCTCCGTGTGCATAAAAGCCTTTTAGTCTAACCAAATTGACATGGTGAATCTTCCCAATAACTGCAATCTCAGTTAGGAATTCCTTCTTTCCCTGGGATCCCAAGCAAGTGATCTTCTTCACTGCTACATCAGTTTCATCACGAAGAGTCCCTTTGTATACTGTCCCAAATCCACCAGAGCCAATTTGAGTCCTGAAACTCTCAGTTGCCACTGCAAGTTCCTTATAATCAAACCTAACTGGCAAACCAGGGATTGAAACAAAATCCATATCTCCCTCTGCAGATGAAGAAGAATAACCTCGACCCAACTTTGAATTCGCACTTTTAAACCACTTTCTCCTTCTCCTTCTCCTTCGCCTCAACCAAATTAGAGTTCCAACCAAGGCAATCAGTATAACCCCTGATGATGGCAGCAAAACCACTGCGGCAACTGGGAAATCAGACTTCTTGTCCAAAGAATTGCCACTTAGATTTCCCTCGACAATGGTTTTAACAAATCCCAAACGATTCACATCCCTTGTGGAGATTGACTTAATCAGAAATGAACCCAAATAGTCCCTAATCACATAACATGATCCAGAATTCTGACTGTAGAAAATGCCCAAACAAGAGCAATTCCTAGAACAAAGACTCTGACAGACAGAAAGATTCACATTATTGATCACAGGATCCCTAAAACCATTGGAGAAATAGTCCAAATCATTTCTCAGATTCACATACTTGATTATGGTATCATTCGATGATGAGCCATTGCAGGGACCTGGTAAAGCCAAAGAACCATCTATGGGCATACAATCACCATTATTCCTCTTCGGATCAGGGTGAAATCCCGGTGCACACTGGCACGAACCTCCATTAGTACAAACACCAAGCCTCCTACATATAAATGGAATTCGGCAGTTATCAGCAGGGCCCTTGAACTCTTGTTCACTTGATCCATCAATTTCATTGATCTTTACAACACTAAACACCCCATTAGGATCCAGCTTCACCATCCAAAAACTCGAAGAATTGTCCAAAGCTTCATTATAGTCGTGCAAGATAATCTTAATCACAACCCCACCACCATTCTCTCCCATCAGATACACCCCAGTGAAGTTCATCACCATGTACTCAACCACAAAACTCGTGTCCCTGAAAGCCTTTGGGTCCATTGACAGCTTCCAGTAATACATTCCATTCCATTGCAGCGTCGCATCACTATCTCCAATAACCAATCTATAGCTGCCTTCAGATAAGTCCTCATCACTCAAAGAAGACACCAGTGATTTCCCAAGGCGCAGTTTTTGTCCAACAACAATCACATCGATCGGAAAATCGAAACTTTCCCACACAGTATTGTTCATGACATCAAGGAAGACTAAATTTCCAGACTCCAGGAGCTGCAATGAAGATACAGAAGAAAGTTTCTGAGGCGTTGACCAAATGGGTTGGCCTGTATCATTGTATAGAGTGAGTCCACAGCTCGAAAAATGAAGTTCAGAGGATTGTGAGATGGGAGTATTGCGATTGGCCGACCAAACAATAGTGTTGGAGATCACATGAATCACGACAAAGTAGTACGATCCTGATTCGGGCTTTGCGTTCGTTATTCGGGCCTGGAAAGAGTTGTTCTGAGAAGCCAAGAACGCGCCTGAGTTGTCTATGAATCGGAGATAGGACGCTATGAAGTTGGGGCTGATGGAATGGACGAAAACCGGGCCGCAAAGTGTAGGCCAAGGGAAGAGAAGTGCTGAGAATAAGAAGAAGGTGGTGATGGTGGGGTTGAAGGATATAGTAAAAAGTGTTGGAGGATAGGAGGAGGCGGTGGATGATCCCATGCAGACGCGGCGAAGGTGGTGGTGGAGGGAGGATTTCGATGGTGGTTTGGGGAGTGGAATTTTCTTGAAGTTTGGATGCAAGGTTTGTCGATGTTGAACATCATTATTATTACTTGATAATTGGTTGATTTGATGGGGGTTGTACTTTAAAGTTTTAATTCTTTTCCTGTTAAAGGAAGGAAGGAATGATGGGGACTGATGTTCCTTTGCGTTGACCCAGTGTATGGCGACGGGCGTCGTTTTCTTGGTGTCCCGGCCAGGACACGACTTTGGTGGTAAGCGCCAGCCGCAAGAGCACTGGCAATAATTAATTTTTTGTTTTGTTTGTTTTCTAAATGTAGAATTTTTTCTCACCGCCTTTCTCGATACAGATAGATATTATATATATATATATATATATTCTATAATGAGAGTATCATGGATAATCTATCCAAATATGTTGAGTCGTGGTATGATCTTCTACATCGTGTGGCATTTGGGTCGAATTACTTTTTTGAGTTGTCTTGATTTAAAAGTGTCAAATATTTATACTATTTTGTAGAACTTCAAATTTAGAAAGCTAAAGAGAAATATTTGGAGTCATTTTCGCCAAATGAATTCTCATATTTTAGGAGAAATAGTGTTTCGCTTGACATATTTTTAAAAAATAATTATATTTTTAAATCCTACACCTTGATTTTCAATTCTATTTTTAAAAGGTTATATCCTTTTTTTTTTAAAAAGTCTACACTCTATTATCAGAAATACTATTTATTTTACATTTGAAAATAAATAACCGTGCGATGTTATCTCAAAGTGAAATAATGAATCAATTTGACAACTCAATTGGTCAAAATTCCCAACTCGTTTATCTAAATACAAATTTATTGGACATTTTATCAAGAGAGTGTTTTTAAAAATATTTAAAAAAACTATGTATCTTCAAACTTGAATCCAAACATAGTTTGTACTTTTGCTCCATGTTTTTATTTTAAGCTATCACCAACCCACAAATTTATTTTAGCACAACATTTATATTAAAATAGCGTAGCTTCTGCACCAAACTCAAATTCACAACCCATCTATTTTAAATTTTATTCTAAAAAGAATATTTTTTATTATTTCATTTATATAATACTATTTTGTTTCATCAAATATATATTAATATATTACATATTCAATTTTTATTTTACGTCTAGTTAACTAATTAATAATTTTTTTAATATAATATAATTGATTGTTAATTAAATAATATACATAAAAAATAAAATAATTAATAATAAATTTTAAGTAGAAAAGTAAAAACATTACATTAAAGTAGATTAAAAAATAATGCAAATAAAATAATTAAATTTTATTAAAAATATTTATGTATATAAAATATAAAAAAATAATTTTATTGAAAAATATATAATTTTAGATAAAATATGAATTTTTGAAATATTTTTAAACATAACAAAGAAATATAAAATTTATTAAACAAAAAAAACAATACAAATACATTAATTAAAATTTTATTAGAAATATTGATGTTTGTATAAAACATAAAAAAATTATTGAAAATATACAATTAGAATAAAAATAAATTTTTAAAATATTTTTAAACTTAATAAAAAAATATAAAATTTATTTTTTAAAAAAATAACGTATGAACAATTGGCGCAACACTGTTCACTGCACCTAGCACCAAGAATCGGGTTGCGGTGAACACTTATCTGACTGGTCTTCATTTTTTTAAAATAGAAATTCATTGTCATAAATCTCATTTAAAAAGACGATAAGGATGGTTGATGATATCTAGTATTTTTTTCTCTGAAAAAAATATCCAGAATCGAATATCATGATGTGAAAAAAAGTGAAGTCATTTTTGTTTTAAGTGCTGTCTTCAAAGCTCAGTCCGTACATCACATTAAGTGCAATAGATTTACATTACGGCCACATATAAATTATGATCACTAATGCCATTCTTCTTATTCTTGTCTATTTCTTTTCTTGCAAAAATATTTCATGTTGATCACAATCAGCAATCCTAAGGCAATGTTTGGTTTCATTTTCGTCCAATTTTTTTTTCCAACGAAAATATGTTTGTCATATTATGGGGAATAATATTTTTAATACATTTAAATAATTTTATGTTTTATTATAATCGCACTAAGTACAACAAAATAATATTAACGACTACATTTGTAATTAAAAATATCACCCAAAATATACCACATCATTTTTTTTTTTAATAAAAACATACAACCACATTTTCATCTTCACAAGTTCTCTAATTCAACTACCCAAAATACATTCTTTCAAAATAATTTCTCCAAAATAATAAAAAATAAAACCGAACATTGCATAAATTTTTGGAAAGTTATAAAGCAATTTGAGTTCAACACGTCATTATATTGTATATTGAAGTTTTCCAAAAAAAGGGCAATGAAATTTATGTAAAATAAAAAAAAAACATTACAATTGTCAAAAGTAACACTTTCCAAATAAATAAAAATATTACGATGATTGAAATAAATGGTCCCGTTAGCAAAATCCAATTTTAATCCATTTTACAAATTAGATTGCAGCGTGATTGCACTTTTCTTAATTACAACTCTATACTCATTATACTTTTTTTTCCTTAAAGGTGAAAATTTAATTTCTATACATATATATATATATATATATATATATATATATATTTGTTTTTACCTCATCATTAATAAAAATTAATGTAGGGACTCGAAAGTTCAAGCAACGAGGAATGAATCAACAAAACCTAACACTAGTTAAGTTGCCACATTTGACTCAAATCCACATTAATATATGAGCTAATCCAAGAGGTGATTATTAAAGTCCCAAAAAAAGAAGGCAAGTGGAGCAATTTCAAATTTTCAATTAAATTATGGTGTGGTTGGATACTTGAGGGGTTAGAGGATGGAAGTTGTGACAATAAATTCAAGAGGGATATAATTTAATTTGCACTAAAACTCACCCAATTCAATGTAGAAAGAAAATATATTACTAATTTATATGAATTTTAAATAAGGCTCATCAAATCACAGAGTCAACGATCCAGCAATGAATGCTACCCCTGCCCACCCACCCTCCAAGACCATACGAATGTGTGTCGCGTTTTTTACCCTCCTTATATGTATGGTGAATTATTAATCAGTCTTCAAATTAATTGCTCTTTAAGCCATTATATTTAGATTTGGATCGAGGAACAGGATCGAGGTGTTCGCTTCAATCGTATTTAACTAAAAATTAATAATTAGTATGATCCGTTTGGTTATATATAATCGAAAATTTAGTTAAATTGTCTTTAATCAAATAAATCGGTAAGAATTGAAAAATGAGTTTATCCTAAATAACTATTCATTTTTCATTTGCAAAAAATAAAAAATAAAAAATAAGAAAGAAAAAACTATGGCCAACCAAAACTATAACTGAATTGACTAACATGCTTTATGGTGAGAAAGCCTTCCTAGAAATGTTCATGGAGAAGCAAGTAAATTTTTTTTCCTTATTTTAAAAAGTTTGACACGAAAAAAAATATTATGTCATATATTCTTTTTGTTCACTGTTTTTTACCTTTTTTTTTCTTCTCTCAAACACTTTTTTTTTTCTAGATTTGGATAAACTTATAAGTGAAATATAAGAATTACAATATTTGGAAGAACTGTTTGATGAAATTAATGATGAAGGTCATGGCATGGCTATGAAGAATGGTTCAAGAAATGCAATGTTATTGTGAACGAAAGAGACCAAGTGAAATAG